>APFE031144171.1:88013-99973 GCA_000404065.3 Pinus taeda
CCTTCTGAAACCTGCTTGGCCTTTAGCTCGCTTACCTTCACTTTCAAGCCATATGCTTAACTTTTTTTCCAGAATACTACCGTACAACTTGGCTAAGAGAGGGCTGATCATAATTGTCCGATAATTAGAGGGGTTATTTGTATCTCCACTTTTAAAAATAGGGATAATGAGGCTCTCAGTACACATATGTTGAATTGATTTTCTATTTTTCTAGATGCTTCACTCACTATGTTGTCGTGTGACAGTGGTCAACATTCTTTGGGTTGTCATCAATTTGAAGGTGGTCAACATTCCCCTAGTGGTCATCAATCTCAGGGTGGTTAGCATTCTCTGTGTGGTCATCAATCTCATGGAGGTCAACATTTTTTGGGTGGTCATCAATCTCATTCGTATCATCATGATCAATATCATTTTGGTAAATTATATTAAAAAAATCATGTTAAAACAAATTTGTACATGTAAATGAATTACATGTACATATGCATGTGTATGTCTATCTTGCCTACATGTATGGATACATTTGTTCATAGGTTTTTATACTTATGTAATTTTATATATTGATCTAGAGGGTGATAATGTTGGTCCAAGTAGGTGTAAGTGAAGCCGGATAGTTGAAGAAAATGACCATACACAAACTACAACTTATCCATATTTTATTCCTAATAAGCTTCCTTACAAGACAAACCTCAAACAATGTACATTACAAAGGTGTAAAACTCATTACTAAAAATTGAGGAAATATCTTGGGAGCTTGGAGCTCCCTGTAGAGAGTCGGGAAAGCTTAGAAATAGTTATGCACTCTCTAAGATCATGTCTTGATATTTACAAGAAGCTTGGGCCAACACAGATTCATTTATGGATATGATGAGGCATAAAAAGGAAGAAGTGATGGGTCCTAATAAATGGGTGAAGGTTATTAAAAGTGTTACAAAAGAAAATGCAAAATCTATGTTTAATTTCAAAGCAGGGTCGAAAAGAAATATGCTCAAGGTGTAATATTTCAATTACTATGTTTTGTTATGAATTGAAGTGCATGTTTCATTAGAACATGAGATAGATTTATCTTATAGTTTTAAAATTTTGGAATTTTATGTTTGTGGAGACTATTTCCATTCTCTAGGGACTTTAGTGATGGAATAAAAAATGGGAATATGATCATCTAAACAATTTGAAAAAGATGTCTAACAATTTTTTAATATTGTGAGTCTATGCATTTTCATGTGCAATATTAAAATTTTAATTTATACATGCACATGTACTGTACAGGGCATCCGAGAGGGAACAATGCATGGTGAACACCACAGGGACACAATGGAGGGGGAATACCATGAGGCATTGCATGGAATTTGAAACTTTTTATAATTTTTTTTTGATGATTACATTCTCATTTAATTTTAAAACATTAAAATTTAATTTTAAAGTACATAATATTATGTATATATGCAATTATGCATGTTGTGCAGCACCCATGGTTCAGATCCTAGCACGAGGAGGCTGATAGATCATATATTTCAACGATATTGTAACAGCAAAATAAACATGTAATTAATAAACTAAATTCAAACTATGAATAGTGTTTACTTGTGCTTACCTCTAGTAGAAGTAGGTTTACAACAACAACGCTTTGGGGACGACTCTCCACCCAACCGTAGGATCAATCGCACAAGGATATGCTACAATTGGCCTCCCATAAGCCCTCAATCAACGTACTACTGATAGTGACTCCTATGTCTTAGAACACCATTCTCCCAAGAGAATGAAAGATAGAATGTTGGAATAATGGAATGCCTCCCATCCTCCTCACCATCTAATAAATAGAACAAACATTGGATGGGAAACCACATGTACACACTCCATGTGTCTACATGCAACATTCTTTTGATTTTTAGCTTTCTTGCTTTATTTCTATTTATCCTTATTTAGAGCTTTAGTATGGTTATTACTATTTTATTTTTATTATTTTTATTTATTTTCTTGTATATATTTTTTAATATCACTTATTATCTAGCATTTATGATTTATGATTAAGTGATTTATTTATTATTATTTATTATTTTGTAGTTTGTTTTTATTTTTATTTTTTTATTTTTTTTATTATTAAAGGGAGGGATATTATAAAGATTCTTTGAATTGATGCAGCTTTTTATTTGACAATCTTTTAATGCCATATTTACTTTTATAATGATATAAAATTTGGACATAATTTAAATCCTTAACTCTTTATTATGATTTAATACATGCTAATTTTGGAGTTTATGTACATTTTGCATGGCATAATTTGCATGATGTATGGTTTGATGCTTAAAACTTGGTTTTATGTATTTAAGTTCATGAATATGTAGCAATGAATGGAAATTTTCATTTAATTGGTACATTTTTCATTCAATCATTCCTATAGTGTTAGTAGATGATTGTTAGGTTTTATTTAAAGTTGTTTTCTCAATTTATTTAAAATGAATCTAGTAAAATTTCCAATTAAAAAACATGACCTACATTTTACATTTGAATGAATGTCATAATTTGTTTTAGATGTCTAAAACAATGATAACTTAAAATTTCATTATAAAATATGGTATGTAAATTTTGCATTCATGTATAGAACGGCTACTATGGATGTCGGTTGATAGTGACTTTTTAATATAAAGTTGTTTGAAATCACAAACATAAGTTAGATAAAATTGCATTATAAAACATGACCCACAATTTGTGTGATGCATGCATTGTTTGATGCTTTTAAAGGTTTTACATATTTTCATTTAGTTGGTACATTTTGCATTCAATCAATCCTATAACGTTAGTAGATGATTCTTAGGCCTTGTTTAAAGTTAGTTTGTCTTGAGTTATTTAAAATGAATTTATTAACATTTCAAATTACAAAACATGACCTACATTTTGAATTTTAATGAATCTTATAATTCGGTGCAGATGTCTAAAAAAATGATAAGTTAAAATTGCATTATAAAATATGGTATGTACATTTTTCATTGATGTATAGAAATGCTACTATGGATGTCGGTTGATAGTTAACTTTTAATATAAAATTGTTTGAATTCACAAACATAAGTTAGATAAAATTGCATTATAAAACATGGCCCACAATTTGCATGACGCATGAATGGTATGATTCTTTTAAATGTTTTACATATAATTTAAGTTCATAAATATGTAGCAATGAAAGTAAATTTGCATTTAGTTGGTACATTTTGCATTCAATCATTCCTATAATGTTAGTATATGATTCTTAGGTTTTGTTTAAAGTTGTTTTGTCAACTTATTTAAAATGAATCTGTTAAAGTTGAAAATTACAAAATGGGACCTACATTTTCATTTGAATGAATCTTATAATTCAGTGTAGATGTCTAAAACAATCATAGCCTAAAAAATCATTATAAAATATGGTATGTACATTTTTCATTCATGTAGAGAAAGGCTACTATGGATTTTGGTTGATAGTTAACTTTTAATATGAAGTTTTTTACATAAACACCAGTTAGATAAAATTGCATTATAAAACGTGGCCCATAATTTGCATGATGCATGCATGGTTTCATGTTTCTAAAGGTTTTAAATATAATTTATGTTCATGAATATGTAGCAATGAAAGTAAATTTTCATTTAGTTGGTACATTTTTCACTCAATCATTACTATATGTTAGTAGATGATTCTTAGGTTTTGTTTAAAGTTTTTTTGTTAAGTTATTTAAAATGAATCCATTAAAATTGCAAATTACAAAATGTGACCTACATTTTGCATTTCAATGAATCTTATAATTCAGTGTAGATTTCTAAAACAATGATAACTTAAATTTGCATTATAAAATATGGTATGTAAATTTTGCATTCATGTTTTGAAAGTCTACTATGGATGCCAGTTGATAGATAACTTTTAATATAAAGTTGTTTGAATGCAAAAGCATAAGTTAGATAAAATTGCATTATAGAAAATGGCCCACAATTTGAAGTCAATCATTCATATAATGTTAGCAGGTGATTCTTCGGTTTTTTTTTTTTAAAGTTCTTTTATCAATTTATTTAAAATGAATCTAGTAAAATTGAAAATTACAAAACATGTCCTACATTTTACATTTGAATGAATTTTATAATTTGTTGTAGATGTCTAAAAAATTCATAACTTAAAAGTGCATTATCAAATATCGTATGTACACTAAATTGCATTAATGTGCAGAAAGGCTAATACATTTTGCATTAATGTATGAAATTCTTTAAGACTAGAGAATGTGTGTAGATATAAATTACTTTTCATGCATTCAAAAATAACATTATTAGCATTAAATCCTCAACACACCTACATAACATGAAGTATACATATAATTGTGTAGCTTAATATAAGACCCAATGACTATCGCTTTGACATAATCACATTCCTTAGAATGTACAACTTAATAGTGAAAAAAAACAAAGGCTAACAATGTACTTGAACTCTAAGTTCTCAAATATGAATCCAAGGAGAAAAAAATGTTGGGAAGTTAACTTAAAAAGTTCTAATGGAATTCCATCATCAATGATCCATTCATGGTCAACTTTTTACATTCTCCATCTTTTAACTTTCAATTTTTTTTTATTGAACTTCTATCAAATGTCTGCACGCTACATACACCAAGTGACTATATTGACAACTTATGACATCTTGTTGATGGTCTTGAAAGTAAACATTACTCTTAGTTTGATGATTTTCTTGGAAAAAATAATATTTCAATATAATAAACCCTCTTTCAATATACAATTGTTATCATCATAGTCTTCCAATAACTTCAACTTTCATTCAATGCACCACATCAAATAATACAAGACATTTTCTATGGTGTTAATGGGTGCATCTACAACAAAAACATCTCCTGCAGAATAAAACAAGTGTAAATTCAGATAATAATTAACATGAAATTGACTTTATCAACATGGACTTGATTTTATTATCTATTTCTAGATCTCTATATTTTAACTATTATCTAGGTACTTATACGCATTGATTTTAAACACACACACACACACATGGATATATATATATATATATATATATATATATATAATATATATCATATATACATATATACATAATATATATACATATATATATTATACATATATATACATATATATATACATATATATATATATATACATATATATATACATATATATATATATATATATATATATATATATATCTCCTTTGAAAGAAATTGAAATGTTACCTTCTCTAACTTGAACAGAAACTTGGTCACCTACAGATGATACTATAGTCTCCTCTGATTCCATCTATTTGAAGCTTGCAACTGACATTTTATCTTTTGTATTTACTTCTGTATGTTGCCAAGATTTTGCATACATATTATTTTCACAAACATCATTGGATTGTGTATCCTCTATGTGAATAAGACAAAAAGAAGAATACTTTCTTTTATTGAATGTAAATGAATTTTGGTAATCTTTTGTTTTAATTGAATGCAATTTTCAAGTTCCTTTTACTATTTCAGGTTCATATTTAATCGATCTATCTACATCTTGGAATCCAATGTGTAAAAAAAACCTATAGTAAATTCAAACAAGAATTTAAATATGTTATATAAAATACAATTTATATATCAAAGGTAATCATAGTCATATTGTTTAAACTATATAATTTATAAATGTTTAAAATTAGAAAATCAATAAAAATTATCATATATTAAAACTATATGGAAGTTAAATTGTATATATGTACAAACCTCCGTACCTCCCTTGATGGGTTAGTCTGATGGCTTAGTGCAACATCACACCATTGAACAACTTGTTAAGTTAAGACAAGCTGGTTTGTAGAGTGGTCCATTTGATATCTTTGAAATGCTTGTTTTATACATGCCCCTACACCATTATGTTTTCTTTTTCCATTACCACTCTCAAAGAAATTCCAACAACGTTTAATGTTGGTTTTCTTATGAAGATGACACAACTAAGAGAATGATTGTGAAGATTTAAATTTACCTACGCATCCATCTGACCATATCCAATGTTCACTGAATTTTATTCGATGACATTTCAATGAGTCATAAATCTTATCAAAAAAATGTTGTACAAATTGTTTATCATGTATATGATCATCATTGATATAAAAGTGATCTTCTTTAATAACATGTCAATTTTCACTGGTGCTTTTAATATCATCATCATTATTTTCAACATGTCTATATAGAATATGGACAATCATAGAGACTTGGTCAGAATAATAATATTCACTATGTATTTTATTTTTTGCAACAAATGTGTAATTCTCTACAAAATCAACTATTGGCAAAATGGTCCCTAATGAAACATTTCATTGGATTTTTTGAATTGTATGTCCTACCATTGAGATATATGCAAATGCTTGGTGTACTTATAAATTTGTGTCTCAAAATTCTTCAAAAACTCTATCAGATAAATTTCTTCTTGTTGTAATCAATCCTTGTAGAACTTGTAGTATTATTTGAAGTAATCGACATATGGATGTATTCATATCTCTTCCATTTCACTTTTAGGTTAGACAATGATTCATGATTTATATCACTAGAATATTTGTTGTGTGATGAGCCCCATCATTGGGTAATTATATGGGCCTTAATTCACCTCCTAGCTTAGTCAAACCAACTGTTCTCACAACTTATTGCATACTTTTGATTATATTTTGTTTATGAGATGAGTTAGAGTTGGATACTTTTCTTTGTGGTCTAATGTGCATTTAATGCAGGATTTAAGTATAAAAGAAAGGAATTTTAGCAAAGACCTTGGTGAAAAATCGAATGGGACAAGGGAGAGGAATTATAGGAGGTAAATCCTCCTCATTTACTACCCCTCCATTTGAATATTCCTCCATCAGCTAGGAGTGCAAAAAATCAAATCATGAGGACTAGAAGGCAGTCGAGAAACTCAAAGTCAAACCACTAGTTTATCTTGAGTTTGGGAGCTGATCCTCCCTAATTTGAAGGAAGTCATTGGAGATTTTAGTCGTATAGGTAGAGAGGCCTAGGACCTTAGTAGGATTCAGAATTTTGATCGTAAAACTTTACTCTAGTTTTGAGCTGCAAGACTTGTGATAGTTTTTTATGTAATCCATTGTTTCGATAATAAGACGAAGCTTTGTTTCGAGCCAAGACTAGGTTAGTTCAAAGGAATGGACCTCTTGGGTTAGGGCCCAACCATAGTAGCTAGGGCTCCTATTTATTGTACATGTATGCTAGCGTAGGTTGATGGTTTAATCATTCATTTGCTTAAATAGCTACATTTCCATTACAATAATGTAGCACATAGATTCATGGTTTAATCGTTCATTTGCTTATGTAGTTGCATTTCCATTACACTAGTGTAGCATATATTGGTTATGTTTTAGCTTGCTTCCATTTGTGCCTTCTTTCAATTAGTAGATTAGCCAGGAGTTCTTGCATGAATTTTGTTGTCTTGATTCAGTATGAGGTTCATTTCATTGTCGTCTTTTTCCATCACATTTTGCTCATATGACCATTTCCTTCAACACGAAATTCTTAAGCGAAGGCTAATAAAGCACATCTTGATCAGATTATACCTGTATATTTCCTTATCATCTGATCCACAACAAACTTGATTAAGCACCGTATTTTTCATTTCAACGCTTGAGTTTATGCGCTCCAAATGTCCACCATTGATCTATCTAGCTTGATCCAACGGCTATCATGAATTCTTCCACCTACTTTATGTGTTAGAAATCTCCACTATCAATCTGTTGCACCCTTGATCCAATGGCTATTGCATCATTCGATCGCCAACTAGCTTAGCCAATCTCCACCGTTGATCAATCCCACATGATCCAGTGAATATCGCACAATCTCGCATGAACTCTTGCATAACCGATATCCGCCGGAGAGCATGTGAGAAAAGTGTTTTTCTTGTGCTATTTGTCACTCACTTAGGATAATAATGTGAAAATTAGAAATACATCTTAAATCTTTGAGGGCGCACGAGAAACTGCTTAGCACCTATGAAAACCCGCTCCATCATTCTGCACATTTTTCCCTTGATAAGATCTCCACCACTCATCCTTCGTTAATCTTGTTCATCCATCTATTAACGTAATCTCCCGCGATAAGATCTCCACCACTTATGTTCTATTAACCGTTTCCATCCATCTATTCACTCAATCTCATTCAATAAGATCTCTGTCGCTCATCTTCCATTAATCCTATTTGTCAATCGATCCATCCATCTATTAATGTAATCACCTGCGATAAGATATCTGCCACTTATCTTCCATTAATCATGTTTGTCCCTCTATTCACTTAATCCCCTGTGACAAGATCTCAAGCATTCATCTCCAATTAGTCCTGTTCATACATCTATTCATGCAATCTCCTGCGATAAGATTTTCGACACTCATCTTCCATTTTTACTCTTTGCTGATCAATCCAATGCTTCCCATGCACTACTGCCTCATTACGTCCTCCCTTCACTAATTTTCATCTTCAATTGAAAACATATTTAGTTTATTTTCCTTGCTTACACTTGAGTATGGTTTGATGCTCTTTACTTGTGCAACTTTGGTAGTAGCATTAGGTTAGTGTTGATTTATAAATTTTTCTTAGCATAGTTACTTAAATGGTGAATTAGGATATGGTGTGATTTAGCATTACTTGTTTTTTTCTTCATTACTATAGTAGAAGAGCTCTCTTAGAGTATATTTTCTCTTCTTCCATCAAAGAATCAAGCTTCTTGTGACTCTATAGAAGTTTGGCTTAGAACCCCTGTGGTCTCTCACTAGATGAACAGTGACAACAGGGAGGACCTTCACTTTTACTTATGCATATAACACTCTCACCTTCAAGTTTGTACAAACCCCGGGTTGATAAGTAAATTTGGTAGCCTAGGAGTTGCAGCATCCTTACTGCAATATTGGCGCTCATCAGTTCTTTGCGCCGTTGCCAGGGAGGTGTCTGAGTAGAATGTGAGTATTGTTTTCTTTTCTTCTATTTCTAGTCTGCTTTCTTTTCTTCTACTTCTTATCTTCAATTTTTTTCCATTAGTTTATTTTTGCAAAATTAATCTAGTAGCTTCCTTTCTTTCAGTTGTCATTATCTGCTTTCCTTTGCATTCTTCAAGTAGAATTTCAATTTAGCATGTAGTTTTTTTCTGTTAGTAGTTTTCATTCAATCAACAATTCATTTCTGCAAAGTACTTTCCAGCTAAAAAAAAAAAAAATCTTGCAAAAAACCAACCCAGAAACATTTCCTTTCATGCCTCATAAGAATAGGGACAATTTAGGGAAATTCTTGCCAAATACCCCCACTGCATCCAATAGCCAGCCTTCTCTCCTCTTTGGTGGCTGCAAACTGGAGAAACCTTTAGGTGAGCAACCTAACATATTTGAAGAACCTATAGGGGAAGAAGAAGAAGAGGAGCCGATTCCTACTGAACCAATGGCTGAAAACAAAAATGAAAGAGGGAATAGAGGGAGATTTGAGGGTGCCTTCCCCATCAAGGAAACTAATGGGGACACTAAGGTGAAGAGTATAAGCCCCTCTGCCTTACTGCATTTCGATGGCGTGACCACAGATCACCCTAACACTTTCCTATTTGAGTTTTTTGTTAGATGCCAAACCTATGAATATACAAATGATGAGAAAAAATTAAAATTGTTTCCATCTACCCTCAAGGATGTAGCATTGCGCTGGTTTATGGGTTTGCCTGGAGATAGCATCACAACTTGGGCTCAGATGCAACATTCTTTTAACAACAGATATAGGGAATATTGTAGGTCAAAGCATACTAAAGAAGAGATTTTAAGGATGATCATGGGCCAAGATGAATCCTTAGAAGATTAAGAAGCAGGATTCCAGCTCAGTTACAAAAGGGCCAGGTGCACACTTGACCCCGAGTCACTAAAGCTAGTCCTGCTCAGAGGAGTAGAGGAAGATCTTTTGGATAGCTTACATTTGTTAGTAGGAGGAGATATCTACCAATTACCCTATGAGGATATGAATATTTTCTTTAGAAACCATTCTACGGTAGCCAAGAAAAAGGGTAGGAGTAGTCAACCTATGGCCAGTACATCATCTTCCAACTCATCCATCAAGGGTGAAATTGGAAATATGCTAGAAGATTTCAAAAGTGAGATGCTACAAACCCTTGCCTTGAAATTGGATACCATGAACATCAAAAGGAAGAAAGAGGGAGCAGAGAGAACCTTGGCCATCGTTTCTCCTAGATGCACCAGGAAGCATCCTAGGAACGAATATCCATTGAAATGCACTGAAATTTGCTCAGTTTATGAAGAAAACCACTCCATAGACAAGTGCCCTTATTTACCTAGACTCAAAGTTGTATATCAAGGAGTTGAACGGGTCACTGAGCAACTTTTCTACATCAACCAAAGGAGACAGCCTAGGCCTAGACCATACTAGCAGGATATGCAAGGGTCATCCCATGCATATTACAACCCCAGCCAAACCACAACTATACCTTCTTGGGGAGCCCCTGCTTATCCATCCTGGTCGACATCCCCTCCTTGGTCCTATGCATCTCAGTATCATTCCCAACCAGCTACTCATTTCAACCTTAGGGTCCACCACAACCTAAGTGGAATAGCCCACTCCATCGGTGGAGGCCTCAATATAACAATGCTCTAGCTCTATTGCCTCCATACGTACCCAACAAAAACTCATACACTTTGCTCTACCCAAGCAACCCCATATAACTACCCAGCCAAATCTGAACCCGAACAATAGACAGGCTCAACAAGCATACATTGGAAATACATCATACCCAGCTTATGTTGTAGAAATCTAGGAGATCAGCCTAAGATCTGGGAGAATTTTGTCGGATAACCAACCTCCCTCTACAGATAAGGAGGTTGAGGAAGAAAGAGAGGAAATCGGCCTTAAAGTAAATCCACCCTTTCCTGAGAGAATGGCCCAACCACTGTAGCCTACACCAGAAGCACTTGAACTTCTGGGAGAATTGAAAAATCTATGTGTAAAGATGCCCCTTCTCCAAGCAATAAAATATGTTCCCATTTACAATAAGTGGATTAAGGAGAAATGCTTCAAGCGTCCAAGAAGAAGAAAAAGGGATGGCCCTAACATTAATGGCATCGGGTAGCTATTTGACTTAATGGTGGGGCAGGTAATATGTCCCAAATATTTGGACCCTAGAAGCCCTATAGTAGATGTGCAGATCAATGGCACCATTGTCTGTTAGGCCCCTATACTACTAGTGTAACCCCTTATTGTTATTAGTACAACCCACTTATTATATTGATGTACCCACATAGTGCCCATATTGTTACTATTGTACCCCATATAAGCCCACTAATCCTACTATTGTGGCTTCATATTATTATTGTTAGGTCGGCTGGGTTATATTGTGACTCCTTAGACTCCTATATATAGAAAGGAGGTTTTTTCATTTGAATCATCCAAGAATTGTTTCATTTATGTAATGTAAAGGAGGTTTCCCCCTCGAAGAGGCTGAATTCTAAGTCGTTGATCTATCTTTTCTATCTTTTTGTGAGCTGGTTTCATAACATTTGGTATCAGAGCTTTGGATTCTAGGGTTTCGTTGCTCCAAACAGGTCATCGTGGCATTTTTGTTATAACTATTTTTCTGTGATGTTTCAGAAGTCGCAAAAAAAACCCATTTCAGAAGGCTTGGCGCTGAACTTTGGGTCCGAATTTCAGAGCGTTTCGAAGGATATTTTCGGAGATATGATCTGAGGAAGTTGGCCTTTTTGCAGACTCTTGAATTACATTCAAAACAGGTGACCCGGGGAAAATCATCATAACTTTCTTTCTAAGCATCGGATTGAAATTTCGTCAGAAGGTACAGAAGGAGTACGGACTATAGTTTTCATTTATATATTTTTTAGAGTCAAAGGTTGAAATAGTGACACGTGGCACGTCGTACAAGTTCGCTCTACTGAATTAGTCTATAATCAGGTCACTGTGGGAGATTTGGCATAA
>APFE031144171.1:101701-195570 GCA_000404065.3 Pinus taeda
AAAGGAGGTCTTTTCATTTGTATCATCCAAGAATTGTTCATTTATGTAATGTAAAGGAGGTTGCCCCCTCAAAGAGGCTGAATTCTAAGTCGTTGATCTATCTTTTCTATCTTTTTGTGAGCTGGTTTCATAACATTGTCCCACACACTCTGATCGATCTTGGGATTGCCATTAATGTGATGACCAATGAAACCATGCTCAATCTCAACCACCAAGGTTCATTAAGGAAGACCACAACAGTTCTGCAACTTGTACAACATTCCATAGTCACCTCAAAGGGAATTGTGGAGGATGTAATGGTGTCCATTAATTCTTGGGAGTACCCTGCAGATTTTATAGTTCTCTAGCCTAAGGCTAAGCTTACTGGTTACCCTCTCATACTTGGGAGGCCATTGTTGGCCAAAAACAATGCTTACATTAGCTAAAAAGATGGGAATATCACCATCAAGAATGGGCATATATGCAAGCAGTTAGTCCTATACCTTCTTACTCAACCTTCTCTAGAGCATGATTTACCTTTATGGTTGGAGGAGGAGGAAGAAGATGAGGCATATTCAGCCGAAATTTATGCTTTGGAAGCAACCACAGGAGGAGGACAACAAGATGAGGATGACTTAATTGAACACCTGGTCCAAATTCCAACTCCTAGTTCATTACCATTAGAATAAGAAGTAAGGGAAACCCAGAACAATCATCTGATTGATTTATGCTTGGCCAATTCCAACCCACTCCATTTCGAAACCATAGAATCTAGCCCAGAGAAAACTTTGGAAATTAATCCATCTCTTTCTTCTCTTGAAGAAGAAAATCTATGCAACATGTTGAGAGAAAACCTAGAAACCTTCATTTGGAGTTACAAGGAAATGAAGCGAGTACAACCCTCAGTGTGTACTCACCACATATACATAAAAGAAGGTTGCAAACTAGTCCAACAACCACAAAGGAGGATGAATCCAGATCTTAATGATATAGTCAAAGAAGAACTGTAAAAACTGCTAGATGCAGGATTCATTTACCCTATCTCTGACAGTAAGTGGGTCTCTCCTCTAGTGTTAGTTCTCAAGAAAAATGTTAAGTGGAGGATTTTTGTTGATTACAGGGAGTCGAACAAAGGCTAAAAGAAATATCATTTTCCCCTACACTTCATTAACCAAGTGCTAGATGGCCTGGTAGGGAAGAATTTCTTTTCTTTCCTAGATGGATTCAGTGGGTACAACCAAATCCAAATTTTCCCAGAAGACTAGGATAATACCACATTCACCTATCCTTGGGGTAATTTTGCCTATAGGGTCCTTCATTTTGGCCTATGCAATGCTCCTGCCACGTTCCAGAGAGAAGTCTTGAGTATTTTCGGTGAATTAGTACATGATGTAGTGGAATTTATATGGATGAGTTTACAGCTTATGGCTGTGATTTTCAAGAGTCCTTAACTAAACTAGGAAAAGTATTGCAAAAATGCATTGAAACAAGCTTTCCTATCAATCTAGAAAGATGTGAATTCTTAATGACCGAAGGAACCATGCTAGGTCATTCAATATCTCAGCAAGGACTGCAAGTGGACCCAAAAAAAATAGAAATCATCCAAAGGATCCTACCTCCTCAAAAGCAGAGGGATGTTAGGAGTTTCTTAGGGTTAGCTAGATACTACTAAAGGTTCATAAAGGACTTCAACAAGTTGGCCTCTCCTTTATTTTCATTGTTGGCCAAAGATTCAGAGTTTATATGTTCAAAAAGCTGTCAAGAGGCCTTAGTCATTTTGAAGGGTAAGTTAACCACTGCACCAATTATTCAAGGCCCAAACTCAGCCCTCCTTTTTCATATTCATGCTGATGCCTCACAAAAAGCCATAGGAGCAACCTTAGACTAGGTAGAGGAGAAATTACCCTATGCCATCTATTTTATCAGTCAGAACCTGTCAAAGTCTGAGCAAAATTATATTGTGACCGAAAAGGAACTCCTAGCTGTTGTGCATTCATTAAACCAATTTAGGCATTACATTATAGGCTACCAAACATTTGTGCATACTTACCATGCTGCAACCAAATATTCAGTGAACAAACTAGATGTGGATGCTAGAATTATAAGATGGTTGCTTTCATTACAACAGTTTGATCTAATGATTGTTGATAAGCTTGGTAAGGAAAATGTTGTTGTAGACTTTCTATCTAGGATGAATCTACCTGCAGGTGAAGAAGGAATGGTGGGTGACCAGTTACCAGATGAGCATTTGTTTGCTATTTCAATTCTCTCCCCATGCTTTGCTGATATAGAAAACTATTTGGTATCAACACAGTTCCCACCAAACTTGCCCTTCAAAGAAAAGAGCAAGATAGTCAGGAAAATCGCCCCCTTCACCTGGACTGGGGGAAATCTTTTCAAACTTGCCCTAGACCAAATCTTATGAAGGTGTGTAAGGAAAGAGGAATTTTTGGACATCCTTCTGACCTATCATGATGGGCCTTGTGGAGGTAATTTTGTAGCAAAGAGGACAACATTCAAAGTACATTAGTTAGTGTAATCAGTGCCAGAGGATGGGAAAGAATACTCCAAGAGATGAAATGCCCTTACAACCTCAATTGACTTTCAAGCCATTTGACAAGTGAGGCATGGACTTCATTGGGCCTATCAACCCTCCAAATACAAAACAACACATTATTGTGTGCACTAATTATTTGACTAAGTGGGCTGAAATGAAGGTGATTAACGTAGCAATAGAAAAGAAGGTGGTTGAGTTACTAAGGGAGAATTATTCTACAAATTTGGGTACCCTAGAGAGCTAGTCATAGACCAAGGTAGCCAGTTTACCTCCAACATGATTGGAGAATTGTTCAACCATCACAAAATGAAGCGTAGGACCTCCACTCCTTATCATCCATAAGCTAATGGGCAAGTGGAGGTGACCAACAAGGCACCGGAGAGCATCTTCAGTAAGGTAGTGAGCAACAACAAGAAGGATTTGGCGGAGAGAGTAGTTAAGGCCACCTGAGCCTATAATAAAACACGGAAGACCACCATTGGATTTACACCCTATGAGCTGGTCTATGGGAAAAGGGCTTTATTGTCCATTGAGTTTGAATATAACACATTGAGGATGGTAGCACAACTAGATTTGGATCTGAGTCATGCAAAAAAAGAAGGATTGTTCCATTTGAATGGCTTGGATGAATGAGAATGCAAGACCTCCTACATACAAATATATTTCAGCTTCAGAGGAAGATCTGGCATGATAGACATATTAAGGAGAAGTAATTTCAAGAGGACGATTGGGCATTGTTATATGATTCTGGTTATAAATACTTCAAAGTCAAGCTAAGGACAAGATGGCTTGGACCTTATGTGGTGGAAAGATTCCATGATAATGGTTCAGTGCAAATCATAACTATAGATGAAGAAGCCATTCCATTGCTTGTTAATGGATACCTATTGAAAATGTACACAATTCCTTTATCAAAGCAAGAGTTCATTAACAATATCAATAAAATTGTGATGATGGTGGAGAAAGTTCCAACTCCTCCCTCATCAGGTCACTAAAAAAAAGAAGAAGAAAATGAATAAGGACATAGGTGAAAACCTCCATGAGGTGCATGAGTCCCATCTTTGGGTTGAAAACCTCGTGAGGCCACCCAAAGATGAGAAAAAATAGAAAGAAGAATAGGAATATGCCTGCGTGAAAACCTTCCTTGTAGCAGCCAGGGAAAACATCTAGGGTGAAAACCTCTTTGAGGCAGCCTAGGTGTTTTAAAAAAAAAGAAGAAGAGAGAAGAGACATAATTTTTATTTATAGGTGGGTGAGAAAGATAATCAAGGAGTAAAGAGAAGATCCAAAGGGAACCTTGCCTCACATATATTCATCTGCTCCAGTCCTTACCATGCATCCCTCCATCAATTCCATTGTTTTTTTCACTTCATTGCTTCTATTTAGGCAAAGACTATGCTTTCTACAAGATCCCTTGTATTCCTATAGGATCCCCTGAAAACCTACAGGAAGAAATACAAGGGTAAATGATAGGTTGGTTAGGTATCAATCATCAGCTACAGGTCTTCACTTGGATGATCCAAGAGCTCCAGACAGTAAGCAACACACAACAGACAATAGACATTAGAGGAGGAAGAAGAAAGACCATGCAACAAATAAACAATGGAACACCTCTGATCTTTAACAACTATAGCATGTCATCCAGACCATAGGTAAGTATCCCACTCACTCACTCGTATGCATCATTTGATCGAAAGTTGTAAGGGTTTCGAGGTAGTTGGTTTATAAGTGAAAAGGTGGCTAGTTAACTTGGATAGCTTTGACAAAGCAGACAGTTAGGTGGAAAAAATGAAATTGTTTTTAAAAATCAAAAGCGAATGCAAGAGTTTAAAAGCAATGATTTATTTTTGATGGCATTCAAATCTGATGTAAGGTGGGGCCCCGACCCATATTAAAGTTCGAGCGATAACACAAGATTTAAGTAAGTGTGTGTTCAAGAGGTAGATAAAGTGCTCTACGGGGGAGCAACGAGCATGAGTTATAACTCAGGCTCAACCCCTAGAGTTGACCATGACATCAAGGTGTTTGAGTGAGATCTATGGCCTGCGATTGTTGTGGGGGGGGGTTCAATCCTGATGAACATCCCATACACTCCCTACCCTCATAGCAGCCACCCCAATTGCTCCACTCCATCGCATGGCCTCAACGTCATCCACCACCCTAGTTCATTACCATCCACCTCATTCACTGTACCTTCTCACCTCATCCATAGATACTGTGTTGGTTATGGCTACCATTTTAGGGTGCTTGAAGAATTAAGGTTTGGGTAGAAACGCTAGCTTACCAAAGGCTCAGCATACCCTATTTCTTGATGCAATCACTCATAGACTCCAGCGACAAAGTAATGAAAGGGAATCTCCAACAATTGGCTCACCATGGGTTGATCATGATCCTCATTGAGGATTTCCTCCAAACCCTCAGGATCCCTATAAAACTCTTAGTATTTAGAGACTTACTAGTAGAGGATGACATCAAAACCCTCACCTATGGTGTTAGTCCTTCTGTCAATGAGGAGGAGGCAAAACAAAAAGAAGAAGATATAGAGCTAGATGAAGAAGAAAATAATACAAAGGAACATGATGAATGAGAAGAGAATGAGGATGATGTTGAAATAGAGGAGGAAATGAAGGAAAGAGTTGATGGAGATGAGAAAGAACAGCAATAGGAAGAAGATAAGAAAAACAAAGAGCTAAGTGGCTTAAGGGAGAGAGAAACAAAATGATAGATCAATTTGAGAGGGAAGATGCATAGCTGAGAGGAAAAATACAGGAAAGGGAAAACCAAATAGCATGTATGGCCAGTGTCTCATTGGAGGCCATCCAGTGTAGGATGCCAGCTAAATCCTATGCTCTTTACCTCAGACAACAATGGCTGCAATTTCAGATTAAAACACTAGCACAAAGGGGCACGACGCCATTTCAGGACTATAGGCAGTTTATTTATCTTTGTGGTCAAAGTACACTATAGGATAGGGCCAAAATGGCTGATTTTTACTTGCACAACATGGCCCTTAGAGACATGAATGTTTCGGATCCTAATGTCAAGCTAGAAGATCTACAATTAATGGCTTTAGCATCATGGATGAACCATAAGGAGTCATGGGCTGCAAGTATGAAAAGAATATTGGCCAGAGTGCAAGATGAATCTCTTTTCATCAGAGTTGAACAATCAAATCCCATGGCCCTAATCATCACCCATAATATAATTGAAAATGATGCTCAACTGGCACCTAGATATCTTGTTGCCCAAGAGCAAGCAATTTCACATTTTGAGAATATGTTTAGGCTGGTAGGAGAGGATAGTGTACATGCCTACTTTAGGATATGGAACACACTACCACACAACTTGAAGATCCAAGAATATCACTCCCCTCAAAGGTTCATAAAGGCATTCAACAGGATACCTATGTATAAGCAATGAATGCAAAGGTTGAAGGTCTATTGGATAGGCCTAAAACTCAGTCTACCACTACTCCTAGGGATGCTAGAAGGGAGAAAAGAAGAAGAAGAAGAATGGCAGTGGGAAGAAGTAGAAAGGAAAGCTGGCTCCTACGAACAAGAAGAAGAGGCCACAATAGAGGCATGGGATGTCGGAGAGGCTACCAGAACCATAAAGTACATGGACATTGACTAAATTTCTCAAAGGATGAGCAACACTTTCAGTAGGAGGTGATGATGAGCCTCATGATTGGGTAATTATATGGGCCTTAATTCACCTCCTATCTTAGTCAAACCGAGTATTCTCACAACTTATTGCATACTTTTGTTTATATTTTGTTTATGATATGGGTTAGAGTTGGATATTTTTCTTTGTGGTCTAATGTGCATTTAATGCAATATTTAAGGATAAAAGAAAGGAATTCTAGCAAAGACCTTAGTCAAAACTCGAATGGGAGAAGGAAGAGGAATTATAGGAGGTAAATCTTCCTCATTTACTACCCCTCCATTCAAATATTCCTCCATCAGCTCAGAGTGCAAACAACAAAATCATGAGGAGTAGAAGTTAGCCGAGCAAGTGAAAATCAAAGCACCAATTTATCTCAAGTTTAGGAGCTAAGCCTTCCTAATTTTAGGGAATTTTTTGGAGACTTTGGTCATATAAGTAGAGAGGCATAAGTCCTTAGTAGGACCCAAAATTTTGATTGTAAAACTTTACTCTATTTTTGTGCTGCAAGACTTGTGACAATTTTTTTATGTATTCCACTGTTTTGATAATAAGAATGATCTTTGTTTTGAGCCAAGACTGAGTTAACTCAGAGGGTTGAAGCTCTTGGGTTAGGGCCCAACCCTAGTAGCTAAGGATCCTTTTTATTGTACACATATGCTAGCGTAGATTCATGGTTTAATCATTCATTTTCTTAAATAGCCGCATTTCCATTACAACAGTGTAGCACACATATTCATGGTTTAATCATTAATTTTCTTTAAGTAGTTTTAGTTTGCTTCCATTTGTGCCTTCTTTCAATTAGCATGTTAGCCAGGAGTTCTTTCATGAAGTTTGTTGTCTTGATTCAGTACAAGGTTCATTTCTTGTCATCTTTTTCCATCACTTTTTGCTTAGATTCTCATTTCCTTTAGCATGAAATGATTAAGTGGAAGCTAATAAAACATGTCTTGATCAAATTATACCCATATATTTCCTTACCATATGATCCACAACAAACCTTACCAATCACTATCTGATTCATTTCAACACTTGAATTTATACACTCCAGATCTCCAGTGTTGATCTATCTAGCTTGATCCAATCACTGTCATGAATTCGTCCACCTAATTTATGCACTCCAAATCTCCACCATTGGTCTATTGCACCCTCTATCCAATGACCATCACATCACCCAATTGCCAACTAACTTGTCCAATATCCACCGGTGATCAATCCTACATGATGCAATGCCTATCGCACAATCTAACACGAATTCTTACATGACTGATATTTGCCTGAGAGCACACAATAAAAGTGATTTCCCCATGCTACGTGTCACACAATTAGGTTAATTGCGTGAAAATTATAAATACATATTATAGCTTTGAGGGCGTGCAAGGAACTACTTACCACCTACAAAAACCCGCTCCATCATTTTGTATGTTTTTCCCATGATAAGATCTCCAATTCTCATCCTTCATTAATCCTATTTGTCCATTTATTAACTTAATCTCCCATGATAAATCTCCGCTGCTCATCTTCCGTTAACCCTATCCATCCATCCATTCACTCAATCTCATGCGATAATATATACTCTGCTTATCTTCCGTTATTCCTATTCGTTGATCAATCCATCCATCTATTAATGTAATCACCTGTGATAAGATCTCTACCATTCATCTTCCATTAATCCTATTCATCCTTCTATTTGATTAATCCCATGCCATAAGATCTCTTCCATTTATCTCCCATTAGTCCCGTTCATTCATCTATTCACATAATCTCTTGCGATAAGATCTCCACTGCTCATCTTCCATTTTTACTATTCACTGATCGATCCAACTGTTCCCATGAACTGCCACCTCATTACGTCATCCCTTCACTGATTTCGATTTTTAATTTCTATTTCACTTGAAAATTGGTTTAGTTTAGTTTCCTTGCTTACACTTGAGTATGGTTTGATGCTCTTTACTTCTACAACTTAGATAGTAGCATTAGGTTAGTGTTGATTTAGCAATTCTGCTTAGCACAGTCATTTAAATGGTGAATTAGGATATGGTGTGATTTAGCATTACCTATTTTTTTCTTCATTACTGCAATAGAATAACTCTCTTAGCATAGATTTTCTCTTCTTCCATCAAAGAATCAAACCTCTTTTGACTCTATAGAAGTCTGGCTTGGAGCCCCTGGGGTCTCTCGCTAAATGAACAATGACAATAGTAGGACCTTCACTTTTACTTGTGCATATAGCACTGTCACCTCCAAGTTTGTACGAACCCCAGGTTGATAACTAAAGCTGGTAGCCCAGGATTTGCAACATCCATGTTGCAATACACTCACTCATCATCATGAAATAAAGTCAAATTTCCACAATGATCAAATTTTTTACCACCAACACATTTATTTTGGTTAAATAATTCATGACTTTCTCTTACACATAGAATTTCGGATATGAAACCATGGATAGTGGAAGGAGGGAGTCAATTTTTACAATTTTTTTTACTAAAATTAAGGAAGGTTTCATAATATAATTGGAATTCCACATGATAGCGACAACAACAAGTGTCACATACAGTGATAGGTTTAACATACCATGGTTTTGTTGCATAAAATTATTGATTCAGACATTAATTCCACGATTATCTTCTATGAACTTATTGAGAAACCCTATCTGAGTGTTGTCAAAGATATGTTTTGCATGTTATTCATAATGATTCCATGTCATTCTTCACCACATCACATCCCTTGATTTTGGTGAAACAAGTGAATTTTTCATCAAATATCCATATATTATTTATTTTAAAATATTTTCCATATATCTTTGTACGGTTTCCTACAAATAACTGCCCAAAAAGCCAGCTCGTCATTTACATCTATTTTCAATCAAAATTCCATATGTTTTTGCAATGTTTTTCGTGACATCTCTAATGTTTTTTCCATAGATTTTACCAAACGACTTTCTTTAGTACTTGATGAAACCCCTGCAATATGTATTTCTCTATGTGCATCTATATCATTTTTCTTTGTAGATCTTCCAATTGATTTTAGAGAACTATTTATATTTTGAATCAAATTTTCCTTCACCTTTTTATGTTTTGTTGATTTCTGGAGACCCAATAGAGTTGTAACTTACTTTAATTTCTTTGATATTAAGAGACCTCTCAAAATTTGAGTTTCAATTGTCACACTTTTGTCTTTGAATAACCTGTCATTAATTATCTTAACATGTATCGTATAACATGGTAAGATTTTTTATCTCCATATATGCCAGTGTGAACATTTTCTAACGTCTAATCATCGATATTGACTTCATCTATACATATGAAAATTAAATGTAAATGGGTATAAATATTCATTGAATAATTAAATTAAAAAATATAGTTTGAATGAAATTGAAATTAATAAATATGTATAATTTCAATAATGCACATGATATATATATAGATTCAACTTCTTCACTTGAATATCTTTCAACATCTTCAACAAGATCATCAGCCCTTCATTAATTATCTTTTTCACTTTGTCTTTCAACATTTTCAATCTCATCATCAATTTTATAAGGAATACCTCTCTCTGTTTACATTGCAAATGTTTTTCAAATTAGTTCATCAAATAAAAATTAAATTTCTCAATACACTAGTTAAATTTTAAATATCATTTACAATATTTACATTTACATACTTTCTTCGACTTTTATTTGAGATCGATTTTCCCTTTCAATATTTAAGCACTCTTCCTTCTTTCTTTTGTAATAGTTTCTCTTGTATTCTCTATAGGTCTCAGTGTCTCTTGTTCGATCATATCTTCTCTTGCAATTTCTTTGATTTTTCATCATAATTCAATCTATTTAGATTTTTAAAATCCAATCCAAAAAAAGTCAATTTCAAAATCTTGCAAAAAAAAAATCACTTTCAAACTTTAGACCAAAAAAATCATTTTAAAAATTTATCACAACGGACTTGCTTTAAAAAGCTCACTTTAAAAATTCAGTCAAAAAAAATTACTTTAAAAATTCAGCCCAAAAAGCTCACTTTAAAAATTCAGCCCAAAAGACTTACCTTAAAAATTTAGCCAAAAAAACCTACTTAAATGATTCAGCACAAAAGATTTACTTTAAAAATTAACATAGAAAATCTCACTTTAAAAATTCAGCCCAAAAGACTTACTTTAATAATTAACTCCAAAAAATTTCCTTAAAAAATTTACCCTAGAAGATTTAGTTTAAAAGTTCACTCCTAATGAGGAAAAAGTGCGAAAATAATATTTTGACTCCATTTATTTATATCGTACACATGGAACTTTTTTTCAAAGGGTTGCATCATTCCATTTCCGTGGCTGATGGAAAATATTGATAGTTTTTCAGCCGAACTTTAAAAAAAAAAATTGGTCGAACATTTAAATTAATTCAGCTGAATTATTTTTCCATTTATTTTAATGGGTCCATAGGACAAACACAAGTTCGGTCGAATGTGGATTTAGTTCAATCAAACTGCTTCAACCTGCAACTCTGCAACAATTCATCTTTGGTTACCTTTGCCACCTTCAGAATGGTTAAACTCCATTAAATTTAGTGAATTTACTTTCATAACCAATACTAGCATCCACATAATTGAGTCTTTTTTAAGTAGATATAAATTTTATGGAATTTCATACACATTTGCTAATTTTAATTTATTTTCTAAAAAAACCTGTACAAAAAAATTATGAAGGTCATTAGGATTCAGTAAAATCAAAATTTTGTATCCTCCAAAATACACTATAAAAAAATATGAAAAATTTATGGTTCATTATATTCGTTTGTGTTCTAGAATGGATAGTTTTTATATATTTGTTTATAGCTAATATGTTGAGAAACTTGATGCTTAACTAATCACCTTTAAAAATCTACAATTTTTTCACAATGGTTCAATTCATAAAATTCTAATGATTATTATGTGCATCAGCTGGTTTCGTAAATGTAACAATATCAAAGTAGAGTCTATCTACATTGTTGCAACACATTTATTTTTTCAAAAGAACCAAGTTAAAAAACAATACACTAGTGCTAAAAAATATGATATTCTATGAATCCCTTGATTTTCAAAGAACACACAGTCAAACAATTGCTAAGTTGACATATCAAATGTGAATAAAAAAGTTCCAAAAATTAAGTAATAGAAAGCTAATAAATTTTTTAACAAGTTTTCTTTTTATTGTAAGATGAAATTATAAACAGAAAAATTGCTTTGGCTTGGCGAAAGTTGAAGAAGTTCTAAAAATGAATTTTTTTTTTTCTCGAAAAAGGGAAAAAAGTGTAACCCAAATTCACATTCACCTCTCAAACTATTTTTCTTGCAAATTAGCATTTTGATTTACAAGCTATCATTTTGATAGTGAGCTTTCCAATTTATTGCGATTAGCATATAAGCGCATGTTTCATTCAACACGTGTGCTTTCTTTCATTGAAATTAGCATGCAGTTTCATGCCATTTCCTTTTCTGCAAATGCATTTTTCCTATAGCATGGCTTAAGTAGCTTAGTATCTATGCATCTAGCCTTCATTTTAATGCATCTGCATGCATAAACATCAACAAGAGAAAGATATATTGATTGATGCACATACAATTCTAACCAATATTATGTTTGTGTGAACCCATGGTTGATAATTAAGTATGAGACCATTGGGATGTTGCAGCATCATTATTGCAATACTAATCGCCATTAAGGTTCACATTACAATCTATGAAGATGATCGATTCAAGGAGAATGATATTAAAGGGTCAATATTTCATCACTTGGAAGAAAATCAGTTACTCAAAATAAAACACTAAATTCTTATTTTGAAAATTCTCAAATGAACCCCAAAAAGTGGGGACTTAGAGAAAGCGAAAGGAAAGTAATAACACATGAATCACTTGAAACATATTTCCTATGATATAATCTTTAACATAATGGGATTAGGAAACACTATAAAAATAAGTAGCTTCACATACTTTTCAAAGGGTCAAAATCTTTGTTCCAAATAGTCGCACTAGTAAATTTTTATTTGGATTTATGAATGTGTAGAAAGAGAAATTTTAAGTTTTTGTGAGGAATATAGAATCATAGGTGGGTTTCTAGAAACTATTTAATACATTTTTTCATTCCTAAATTTTGAATGAATAGAACCCTATCTCCAATGATTGCAACTCCAAATCTTCATGTAACTATATCTCCAAGATCATAGAATAAGCCATTCTTATAAGGACTAATTTTTTTCTCAATGAGGTATCTTCCTCCAAATATTTTGATTTTGTTCCTAAGAGATCGAATGCATAATGTTATCGAGGTAGGTAAGTAGGTATTCACTCTATGTACATACGTGGGCTCCTAGCTATGGCTTTGAAGTTGGACCTTACAAAGAAATATGATATGGAAAATGGACTCTATGAAACCCTATGTTTTATTCAGATTGGTTCTAATTTTAATTTCTTTAACATAATTATTGATTTTCTTACATTATTCACATTTCCATTCTTAATCAATTGTTTAGCATCTAGATTCTTCAAGATGTCCAAGTTCCCTAGCCAAGGATCCCTTTATCACCTTTATTATTTCTTAGCATAGTCGGTGGACTAAGTGGAGCTATAATGGAGAAAAATTCTCAATATCTTTGAATGATATAGAAAATGGAGGTTCCCTTCATCTATCTTATTTTATTCTTGTTGAATTATTTTATAATGAAATGTTGAGATATATTAACAAGGTGAAAGACATTTTAGGCCTCTATTGTTCAACTATATTTACATATGTTAATGTGAAAAATACACCAATTTGCTTAACAGGAAACATGATGATTAAAATAGGCTATTTCTATGCTTTTTCTTTATAAATTCTCCCATTTCAAAGAATGATTTCAATAACTAGGATATTTCATTAACCATAATGACTATAGAATTCATAAGTAGAGATTGCTACTTGTCAAAGTGGGAAAGAGTGTTATAGACATGACCTGAAAATATAAGATAATATAAATATACCCAAAAATAACAAGATATTAATATGGAAATTCTTCACTTTATTAATCAAACCCTTAAGGTAGGGAAACACCATATATTCACTCCGTAAGGAAGGAGAACACTCCACAAGCCATACGCCTATTCATACAATAATCCTTCACATCTCTCAATGAGGAGTCTCTAGCCTCTATATAGACCTCATATATACAATACCATGGGTCATTATGATGGTTCCCTCAATACCATCTATCTAATACCATGGGCTTATTACATTATTGCTAACTACTTGTGGTCCCTTACATGATACAGGTTAACCACCTTATTTATTACTATGGCTCATCCCATTATTACATTATTCCGTTGGGTACCTCCCTTTGTACACAATATTATCCCCCCTAAGTATACTAAATTCCAACCCCCTTAACATGTTTCGTCCTCAAAGCATACAAGAACACACATAATAAGATCTACTTAAAAGAGTAGTCCACTGGTATGATGCACGCGGATCTAGCCATCCAAGAGAAAGGTGAACCCTCGATCCAGCTGGTGCATTGCTTGCTTCAGATGGAAGTTGACTGTGGTGGCTATTTTGTGTTGATGTGTAGTAGGTGGGTCGTTGCTCCTCTCTATATATCATGTGGGCGTTGTTGTCCTTATGGCTAATTCATTGCCATGTTGTTGGTTGTTTTCTTGCAGGGTGATGAGGGTGGTGATATGCTAAGGTTCTAACCAGTGATGTCTTTTTCTTTAATTCATCACCTAATGGAGCCTAATTGGTAGCTGGTACATGTTGTGGTGCCTGTTGTTGTTTCTTTTCTTCTAATATTACTTCAACCACTGAGTCCTCATCTGATGTATCCGTACCTGTAATATTTTCTGCTTCATCCTCTTTGGAATCTACTTGTTTTTCTTGTACCTGGTTTGATGTTTGTGTTTGGTTATCGACCATAAAGGGATCATCATCTAATGTGTCAGTCCATGGAACATATTCTACTTTAGCCTCCTTGGACTCTACCTGTTTATTGATGGAAATATCTTGTAATTCTTCTTTTTATACTATAGCTTCAAGAATTTCTTCTACACATTAATATTGATAGTAGCCACCGATTCTATCCAAGGGTATCCCAAAACAATATCCACATTAGCCATATCTAAAGCATAAAAATGAAAATGAAATACATACTTGTCCATAGAAATATTCAAATCTTTATAAACTTGCACCTCCTCATTATTAACCTATCTATGCTCCATTTGTTTTGGTGGAATTTGCAATTTTTTTGCCAAATTGACATTTATAAGATTTTGCTTGCAACTAGTATTTATAGACACAATGATCTTCTCCTTCTAAATATATCCATGAACCTATAATAATCAGATACCAGTAGGAAATAACCCCACATGTTTCTCATTATGTTGTTTTCTAGCATGAGACCATCTCTCTAAAAGGAATTTTCTCAAATTCTCATCGGGCAAGTTGGAACACTTCTTTTTGTTAAGTAATTCCCACCATGTGGCCATCTCATCTGAAAAATTAGCCACTACCCAAAATCGCCAATTTTTTGCCCATAATGACTTTTTCTCTTTTATGTATTCTTCAATAGTAGGACCATTACCTCTTCCTGTAAAATATAGAACCGCCATGAAGAGGGTTTGGGAAAAAAATTCACTTGGCGAAAATTTGAAATTGTCACAATTTAGTAAATATTGCTCAGAATCCCTATTATGACATATTTTTGAAAATGGAACAACCATTTTGCATCTTCGGATGTTACAGAAATCCCGATCTAGGCACTGGAATTTCATATTCACGCTGCAATTGTCCCATTGTGACAAAAAGATCTAAAAAATAGTTGTTTTTAAATCAGCAATATCTCCCTTATCCGAACTCTGATTCTAGAATTTTTTTTTTTTAATTGGGTACTTTTTTGCAAAGAACCCAGATATACAATTAGATTTTGAAAATTTTTCCCTAAAACATACATATCGGGTCTGCAAACTCGTTGCCTCGAAAAATGTCTATAACACAGCTGATTTTTAAATCAATGATATCTCCCTCATCCGTACTTCGATGCAAGCAATTTTTTTTTCAAATTGGGTATTTTTCACAAAAAATTCAGGTCTGCAATTATATTCTTCATATTTTGCACCAGAACGTATATATCTGATCTGTAAACTCATCACCCCAAAAAATGTCTGCAACATTGCAGATTTTTTAAATCAATGATATCTCCCTTATCCATAGTCTGATTCAGCTGATTTTTTTTTCAAATTGGGTATTCTTTCACCAAAAAATCATATATACAATTAAATTCCATAGATTTTGCACTAGAATGTATAGATGTGATCTATAAACTCGCCACCCAAAAAATTCCTGCAAAAAAAACAGTACTCCATTTTGCCCAAGAAAGTGCTCTCATACCACTTGTTATAGCTCTGATACAACTTGTTATATAATTGACCTAAAAATATATGAGAAATATAAATATACACAACAAATAACAAGATCTGAATATAGAAATGCTTCACTTTATGAATCAAACCCTTAAGGTAGGGCAACACCATACATTCACTCCTTAAGGAAGGAGAACAATCCACAAGCCATATGCGTGGTGATAGAATATTCCTTCACATCCTCAATGGAGACTCTTTAGCCTCTATATAGGCCTCATACATACAACACCATGGGTCATTACCATGGTTCCCTCAATACCATCTATCTAATACCATGGGCTTATTACATTAGTGCTAACTACCTGTGGTCCCTTACATGATATGAGTTAACCACCTTATTTATTATTATGGCCCATCCCATTATTACATTATTCCCTTGGGTATGTTCCTCTATACCCCATATTGTTCCCCTAGGTATACTACAAAAAGGATCAATTTCTAGTGAAATAGTTGGTTATCTACAAAAGGAGTGTTAGTGATTCTTGAATTAGTGTTGGAAAATAAAAAGCTTATGGCATATAGTGACTTATATTACTAAATATCACAAACTTGAAAATTACTAAATGAACTACATGAATACTTAGAAACCTTGTAAGCTATGGATCTTTGTAGATGAGCATAAAGCTTAGGTTATTTAAGAAACCTTAAATTTCAGTATTCACTACTTACACTATAAGTATTAGATCTAAAGAATTAAAATGTTGGATTTATCCACATAAGGAAATCAATAGCATTGATTAATTATTCCTACCAAGAAGAACACTAGAATGGAAGACAAATTTTGAGGGATAATTAAGCAATGAAAGGAAAATAATTATTTTGATATGTAGTAAAGTAAATGGGAATGCCTTTTTTTTGAATTATAATCATGGAAAGAGGGTATAAGTGTGAAAAAAATACTAGACTAGATACTTAGAAAATGAGAATGAAGAGTGAATAATAATATTGAGAAATCGGCGAATGAACAAAGAACATAATCTACATTAATCATAAAATATGATAATGTATTTGAGTATGAATGCTATTGATCTTTCAAGGATCTCTTGATCTGATAATTACATATGACTTGTTGTATTAATCCTCTTTCAAATTCATAATGTTGTAATTACATAAATATACCAACTGAAGAAAACAATTGTCAGTAGGATCAAAGAGACAGCCAAGTAGAAGACATAAGAATATTATCCTGGGAAAAACCACATGGGGGAATATCCAAAAACATTTTCTTTAAAAAAATTGTACATTTCAATAGAAATACAAGGCTAATTATTCAAGTGAAACATAATTTCAAACAAAGTAATAACATAGCCCTCAGCACACATAGTTGAACTTCCCTTTAGACAAGTAAATCTGCTATCCAAACAATTTATCTTGACTAATCTGCTAGGACCAAAATTCATCCTACTGCAACCAAAAAAATATTGGACCTATTGCTTTGGTATGCCAAGAAACTCTACATTAGTTCCATCATTTTCTCTCTTCCTCGGACGGTGATCCAAATTGCATTTTGAGGAGGAGGTTGAAGCCTTTATATAGTCATCGAGGAGGATGAATGGGTGCCTCTATGAACTAGGCCGACTTGAACACTTGGAGGGATGAGTTGATATTTTGCAGCCAAAAATTCCATTTTTGAACTTCAAACTTCCCTCCCTTTTGAAGATGACATGAAGAATATGTATTACGTATATTGGAAGTGCTATAAGAATTTAATTATGAATATTGACCATACCTAAAAAATTCAACACTCCTTCTTAGCTAGGGAGGTATTCATACTGACTATCTAGATGTTCTCTCGTACATAAATTTCTCTAAGAAAAGGTTCAAAAAATTTCATCAGCATTAGCATTATATGGTTGCCATAATCTCAGTCAATGAATTTTACCTATGGTAATATCTACATCATCAACGACGTAAAATAATTCTAGTTAACATCTCTAAAATAGTGTACATCATTAACACCAAATACTCACCATGATTCTAGTCAATGCCTCTAACCCATGCTATACAAACTATGCTGGAATTTCTAAGATTGAGGGTGAATCAGTAATTAACACTTTTAGCAATCTCTTGATGAAAGATTGAAATTTAAATTTAATTCACTCAAACATCATATGAGACACTGTCATTCATATTCAAACACAATGATTTACATGAAAACTCTTTTGGGAGGAAAACCACCAAAGCTTATTTTTATATTATGATGATAATCAAGGCACAAAATTTGATTTCATCTTTTCTTTATCAGAATCCACTCATAGTAAGCTACCACCCCCTTAAAATTAGAAAGACAAACTTTCCTAGACTCTCCAACCTCACATAATTATAGGCCCCTACTTGCTTCAACCAAATGACCTATTTTCCATACAATTTTTAGCCAAAGAACAATGTCTTTCTTCTCTTACATAAAATAAAATGATTTAATATGTTTCCTTCTACAACTTCTTTGGCTATGCTATGAACACACACCCTGAGATGACCTTATCTCTGAATCTTCAACTTTTCTACACACACTACTCTTCTCTACGTATTTTCAACATTATCACACAACCATTCAACCATATCTCACCAATAAATCCAACTACTCCCCACACATAACACCCTTAAACTATGTTTTGTGCACATGAATTCTCACTTCATATCTACTCGTAGGGTAGCCCTTTGTTCAGCCTGATAGTTTGAGATCTTTTATTAATTGAAATAGATTACTTCAATTAGAACAAAATAAACACACTATAAATGAATTTAATTTCATAGAACAGTTTCGTGCATGAACTAGTGCCATTAGACTTTTCAGTATGGCATCCTTTCCCTATTCAATTTGATTTGCATATCGAAGTTGAACATTTATTGGGTGTTTCATTTTCCTAGTACTACTGAAGGACTTGGTTCATTGTATTTTGTTATGGCATAGGGAATACTATGTATTTCCACACTTTCTTGAGACTAGGAGTTTTTGACTACAAGGAAAATACCTTATAGAGGAGGTTATAACAATAGTTTTTAGTGTTATAAAATTGGAAACAATTATGAAAAATATGTTTCAGATAGTGGATGATTTAGAATAACTTTATGAAAATTGATAAAATATGGGTGGTCGAATGTTCTAGTGGATGTTGTTTTTGCAGTGCACTTAATGGAACATGTAGCACCGATGCACTACATACATAAATGAACTGGGAAAAATACATAAAGAAAAGAACTGAGGTGTTGAATGCAAATAATATTGGTGCATAATATATACCACACCAGTGCTAAGGGACTAAAAAACCCAAGGCTTTCCTCCAAGGAATGACACTGGGGAATGCAAAAACTAATTGTTGTATCAATGCTTTGTTTAAACTTGCAGTCTCAATGCATATCATTAGTACAAAGGCTCCAATGCCTTATTTATAAAAAAGGACTAGTGTTGTTATTTTTCATAAAGCACAGGGTTGGAAATAATATTGTGTAGGATTGGGGAGTTAGCTATATGAAATCACTAGCGCGTTAATAATTACAATGCAGTGGGTTATCAAACAAGACAGGTGCTTGAAGTGATAATGTTATGAAACCAGCTCATGAAAAGATAGAAAAGATAGATAAACGCCTTAAAAATAAGCCTCTTCAAGGGGGCAACCTCCTTTACATTACAAAAATGAACAATTCTTTTATGATACAAATGAAAATACCTCCTTTATCTATATAGGAGTCTAAGAGGTCATAATATAATTAGAGCCAACATAACGATAACAATGTAAGGGCACAATAATAACAATAATGGGCTTCTATGGGGCACAATAATAGCAATATAGGTACTACATGGGCACAACATATAATAAGGGGGTTGTACTAATAACAATAAGGGTTCACACTAGTAGTATAGGGACCTAACATGCCCCTCTCCTTCATAAAGTGTTGTCCTCAATGCTTGAGTAGTTGTTGATGCTTCTGTATAAAATTCTTGTCCTCCCATGTGGAATCTTTAGTGGGTAAGTTCTTCCACTTGATGAGATACCCTCGAATTGATTGGTTTTGTAGTTTTCGGGTTCTTATTTTTGTGACTACTCCAAGTTCCAATATGATTTTTCCTTCCTCATCAAGTTCTAGCAATATTTCTTGAACTGGGATCTTCTGCAACTTTTGAATGAGTGGCCACACTTCTTTTACCTTCTTCCATTCATCCTTTGTTTCATTTATCCAATCTGGTTGGATAATAGAAATGGCGCACAACAAGGCTTCCACATCCTCATCATTTCTTCAGAGTGCATCTGCCACAACATTTTGCTTCCCTTTTTTGTAGATGATTTCAAACTGATAACCGACATCTTTGTGACCCATTTTTGTTGCTCTTCAGAGGCTAATATTTGTTGTAAAATGTATTTAAGGCTCTCATGATCTATTTTTAACTTGAAGTGTCTTCCCATTAGGTAGGGTCACCATTTCTTAAGTGCATGTAGTATTGCCAATATTTACTTCTCATAAATAGCTTTGTGTAGATACTTTCTTTTGATTGGATGATTTTCGAAAGCAATGGGTCTTTCATTTTGCATTAAAAAAACACCAATTCCATTTCCTAAATCATCACATTCCACAATAAAGATTTTTTTGAAGTCTAGCATAGCTAAGATAGGTGCTTGGCACATTGCCTGTTTAATATTTTTTAAGGCCTTTGTTGCTTCTGGAGTCCATAAAAATGCCTCTTTCTTCAATAATGTTGTTAGAGGTGTTGCTATTCTCTTATAATTCTTAAGAAACATGCGATAATACCCTGTCAACCCGAGAATTCCTCGGATATGCTTTGTTAGGGCATACCTTAACACCTTCATCAGATACAATATGACCCAGATATTCCACCTCTTGTACTCCAAAAAGAACATTTGGATATTTTTTCATACAATTGTTTCTCCTCCAATGGTTTGAGCACCCTGTCAACATGTTGAAGACGATCCTTCCAAGACTTGTTGTAGATTAGTATATCATCAAAAAATATTGACACAAATTTTCTAAGGAAGGGTTTGTAAATGGAATTCATCAAACCTTGAAATGTGGAAGTTCCAATGGTAAGGCCAAAAGGCATCACCAAAAATTCATAATGACCTTCACAAGTTCTAAATGTTATTTTCATAATGTATTTAGTCTTCATTCTGAGTTGACGATATCTTGAACGAAGATCCAACTTGGTGAAGTAAATTGATCCATGCAATTCATCCAATAATTCATCAATGACAGGAATGGGAACTTTATCTTTAATAGTGAGCTTGTTGAGCTCCCTATAATCTGGACACATGCATCATAATCCATCCTTCTTATGCACCAATACTACTAGAGCAGAGAAAGAACTTTCACTACGTTGAATCATACCAGCCTCTAGCATTTCTGCAACCCTACGTTCAATTTCACTCTTTTGGGCATAAGAATATTTGTACGCCCTGATGTTTGGAGGAACACTTCTTGGAACCAAATGAATAGAATGATCATGATCACGAATAGGTGGAAGGCCTTCGAGACTCTCAAACACCTTGGAATGGTTCCGTATGACTTTTTGGAGATTTAGAGAAATAGATGATTTCGATGTGGGAACCTCTCGCAAACATAATTGTGCAGTTACGCATCATTTTTCCTCATTAAGAAGCTTTTTCATACGGTTAGAGTTGATTATCTTTCCCAGTTTCCCTACAGTACCCCCTAATTCCAATGCCTCTCCTTTCACACAAAATTTCATCAAAATTTATCGAAAATTAAAACCTATTGTACCCAAGGATTGTAACCATTGGACGCCTAGTACAACATCAACACCACCCATTGGAATGGAAAGCATTGCACTATTCAATACATATTCTCCCATGGATAGCTTGATATTATGGAACTTTCCAGAGAAATTTATGGTTCCTCTGCTTGGAACCATCATTTGACACATGATGCTGCATATAGGAAACAATTTAGTTCATTGGATATCTTACAATGAATAAAATTATGGGTATCTCCTGAATCAATAAACACTATTACCTTTTTCTTCTTGATATGTCCTTCTATCTTGATACTTTGAGGAGTGGTAATCCCAACCAATGCATTACAAGATATGGTCAGATTCATTTCTTCTTTATCTAGGGTTTGTTCCTAGAGTCTATCCTCTTCTTTTGACATTTCTCGTTCCTTTTCTTCCTCCTCTTCAAAATCTATGTTTAATAATTTCTTCTCAGCACACTTATGACCTTTAGTGTATTTTCTATCACAATTGTAACAAATTCCTTTTGCTCTTTTTTCCTCCAACTGTTGTCGTATCAACCTTGTAGGTTGTGGAAGGCTAGGGACAAGAACAATTCCATCTTTATAGTTGTGAGTGGTAGGCTTCCTGGTTGCGATAATTTTTCTTTCCTTTTTTCTTGTTAACCTGAATGCCTTCTCCAATGAATCAGGTTCCCAAAGGAAAACCTCATGTTGGATATTATCCTTTAAATTCCCTATGAACACATCACTGCTACGCTCCTCTAGAATATCTTTTACCCTTATGTTCAATTTTTGGAAGTCCTCAATATGCTCCATCATTGAACCCTTTTGTCTGAGATTTATCAATTGGCTAATTAAGGAATTTCTTTTTGTATCCTCATAATTTGCTATCATTTCATCCTTAAAAATTGCCCAAGTGACAATTTGTTTAGGAGCGCAAAGCCATCGATACAATACAATTGATTTGGTTCCAAATATAAAGTTGCAATACGTACCTTTTGTGTGTTTTTCACATTATGGAGATCAAAAAATTGCTCCATCTGTAGTATCCACGTTCCGGGATCCTTCCCATCAAACTTTCCCATATCGATTTTGGGAACATGGTGGGCCTTCAGTCCAACATTAGAGTCTATGAAATCATGATTAACATTTCTTTTGTTCTCATCATGAGTTTCCTTTACTACCCATTCACCATTAGTAACCATTTCTTGTAGCAACTTATTCAAATTTATCTTTAATTCTTTCATCTTAGCATCCATGCCATTCACCTTAGCATCCATGCCATTAATCTTAGCTTCCACACCATCCATATTAATTTGCACGCCATTCATATTAGCTTCCACACCATTCATCTTAGCTTCAATTGCATTTTGTGAGAGTGAAATTTGTTGTACTTGGTCTTGTAATTTTGATATATCATGTTGCATTTCTTCCTCTTCTTCACGAGTCATGCTAGAGCTTTTAGGTTGATAACTAGGTGTTTCCATTTTTTTCTTTGGGGAATTAATTAATGCTAATAATTCTTCACTATTGCCATTGAATTCCTTCAAACTAATTTTTCAAACCAATCTTATGAAAAATTTAAAAAAACCTACACACTTTTTTTTCACTTTAAATTTCTCAATATTGAATCTATTATATCTATGTAAATGTGGATCTCGAATATATAAAATCATGTCTTGCAGTAGCGCTTTGATTCCTCTTTCTAACCATGCAAGTCTAGTCAAGGTTGGATTCTCCAAGGAAGAGTTATGCCAAATCTCCCACGATGACCTGATTACAGACTAGTTCAGTGGCGCAAACTTGTATGAAGTTCCACATGTCACTATCTTGACCTTAGTACCTGAAACTGATACACGGAAAGTGACAGGCCATCCTCTTTTTGAAACATCTTACGAAATTTCAGTCTAATACTCAGAAGCAAAGGTTATGATGATTTTCCCCGGGTCACCTGATTGGAATGTAATTCAGGAGTCTGCAAACACCCTAACTTGCTCAGATCATATATCTGAAAATATGGCAAGATAAGCTTTGACATTTGAACACAATGTTCCAAATGATTTTAGCTCAAATGGGTTTTGTCTTTAGCTTCTTAAAAATCACAAAAAAAGGGTTATAGTGAAAAATACACGATTACCTGTTTGGAGTAGTGAAACCCTAGAATCCAAAGATCTGATACCAAAAGTTATTAAACTAGATCATAAAAGATAGAAAAGATAGATAAACACCTTATAAATAAGCCTTTTGGAAGAGGAAACCTCCTATATATTAAAAAAATGAACAATTCTTTGATGATACAAATGAAAAGACCTTCTTTCTATATATATGAGTCTAGGGGTTTATAATATAATCAGAGCTGACATAACAATAATAATGTAAGGGCACAATAATAACAATAATGGCCTTCTATGGGGCACAATAATAAAAATACAGGGACTACATGGGCACAACAATATAATAAGGGGGTCGTACTAATAACAATAAGGGGTTACACTAGTAGTATAGGGACCTAACAGTTAAATGCACCAATGCTCTCATTTTCTTAAAATGCACTGGACATAAAAAAAATATGTCCTCATGGTGCTTTTATATAACACAATGCACCGATGATTTTTTATGTTATAGATGAACCAATTTTTTGAATGAGATTTTCTTTTTTTTGGAAACACTGACCTATGAAAGTGAAATTATTGTAATTTGTAAAATTCTTTATTCATAAAAAATTGACATATATCTTATAAAAATATTTGGATTAGTGTATTTATGTATGTTGCTTGGATTACTTTTTTATATTATCAGATTTCTCATCTATTCCTTATAGTGTTTAATCATCCATATATTTAATCAGTGATGTGACATTTCACAACAACATTAGATAACACAATAGACTAAATTGAAATGTATTTTATTATATATCAATAAGAGGTTCCTTTTTATACAAAATGGGATTGTTATTGCTAACCCCTTGTGTTTCAATTGGGACACTATTTCCATTACATTAAACACAAGGTCTAATGTTTAGAGGAAATTATCTCAAAAAATACATGTTGCATTGATTTCCAAATCAATCATCATTCTTTGCTGGAAGTATTGTCAGTGCTTGAGTTATTTCAATGACTTAGGTTATTTGGAGGAATGTTTTGCTAATCACATCGATTATTTTTTTCTTCTTGATATTGCAGTTGCATATGAAAACATAAAAATAAGTTGTAAAGAGTGTATCTACATTGATGAGAATCCTAAAAATTGAAATAAATAGTATACATCAGTGGAAATCGAATATCAATTTAGCATAGCAATGGAAATCGAATATCAATTTAGCATAGCAAGAAGTGACTCATTAATCATGCACATGGTTTCAAAACCAAGTCCCATGCTTTGTTGTAACAAATATTCTGTTGACGTAGCTCCATACTTTGTTTCTTGCATGTTTTAAACCCCATTATAAATCATAGATTTAATATAAAGGATTTTTTTTTTATATTAATTATAAACTCAGAGAAGTAAAACAACATATATACTTACAAATATCCCAATTAGTTTTTAATATTCCAACATATACTCACAACCCTTATTTAATCCAATGTCAATCAATTCTTTTGATGGCTCTTCTTTATATGTTAGCACCTATTTGAAGACAATCAAGGATGGTTGTTTTAAAGCAACATAAAATATACAAAAATGAAACATCGAGTTGTTATAAGGAAATATTAACACTTACTCAAAAACTTTGAAATCATCCCTTTTCTTCCTTGCCCAGTTTTATGTGTTGCATGAGTTCCACATTGTTTTCTTTTGTGCAAGAAAATACATGAAAATTAATATTTAATGGTAATTTTTTTTTTTTTTTTTTATGTACAAATTTAATCATGATTACATACATTTGAAGCACATTGTTGTTGATATGGCTCCTCCTATGATGCAATTATGTCCATTTCGTTGAGCATCTCCTTATACACATTTTTGGACATCATACTCGCATGTTTTTCATATGAGCTCGTTGATCATTTGGGATTTTCATAATCTTCCTATAAAGAATAATAACTATTTTATAATGATATATGAAAACTAAATATAACAAAATCAATATTAATAAATGAATTGTTTGTAGTAATATATATATATATATATATATATATATATATATATATATATATATATATATATAATTCTAAACATTATTTTATACAATTAGGAATATTACCTTTTGAATGATTATTTTTTATTTTTATATGTTTTTGCTATTGCAAGTCCTGACATGTCTCATTGACCATTCCTCTAGAAACACTTCCGGTAGTTTATATATAATATGGTTCTTAGAACCATTGGATTAATTTTTGTTTTCTAAGTGGAAAGTACGTCTATAAATTTTTTCCACTAGATCCCTCATAGTTTTGTAAAATTTTGTCCCCCTTTTATTAACCTCCGTACCACTCCAAATGAGCTAAGGACTAATTCATCACCATTTACATGTTCTATAATTTTTATTTTCTTAGAACGACATCGATATTTTCCTTCATTGTTGCTCCATGCATAAAATTAAACATATATGAATTAATAGATTGTTTGAAACATGTTATCCAATATTCTTAAGTATATTGTTAATGAAATTTCAAAAAGAAAACATATTGAATAATACTTTTTCATTCACTTGATTCATGATTCTACAATTTTTCTATTAGGCTTTTAAGCTCTTTTGCGCTTAGATTTGAAATAATTTTATTGACCTTGTTCATTTTGTGTTTCTGCATGACATAGAACAACCAGTACATATTAGTTAAAATTACAAATAGCTCAAACATATTAATCATGTAAATAATTTACAAATAACTTGTCTTCTCTGCTTTTTTTGATATACTATCATTGTGTCGATACATTTTGTTACTTTTGCTACTTGAGACCTTCTGAGACATTTTTTATCAACATACAACTTGTAGCATTCAATATAAAATCCATGAAATATATTTTACAAACAAATCAAATAACCTTCAACCAAAAAAGCTCTGATAACTAGTGTATTTATCTAAATAAACGAATCAATGTGTTTAGAACATTAAATACACCAATCACTTAACTGTTCAGCACAATTAATTTTTAAAAGTAATTTTAAATTATTATGGTGCAATTTTTAAGGATAAATGCACCAAAATAATTTAACAGTTCTATTTGGAAGAGTCACATTGGTGGGTTATATTACACTAGTAGCAACAATTAACAAAAATGGGCATAATAGACAGTGTTATAATATTTGGGTGTGTTGTATTACATAGGTATCACTAGTGTGCTATATCATAGAGGGCACATTGTCTAATATATAACCATTTAAGAAAGACGAAGAAGGTCAATAGGATTTGGATCTAATTCAATAGTTGATTCCCCTAATTTACATGTCAAATGCCCTATATATAGTAAGTACACAAACTCATTAAATCTAAGTTCCCTAAATTGAAAAACCCTAATTGTGAAGTGGTAGAGGAAGCTAAACCCTAAGGTGAAATTTTGCAGAAAGAAGCAAGGGTTTAAGGTAAGTATTGAATTTCTGTGTCTTTTGTCTGAATTTTAATCAAAATTAAATAGGAAAGTAGATCATAAATATTACTACTTGTAAATTCTATAGTAAAATTTTTGTTATATACAGTTTTTTTATTTTATATTTTTGGATTGTGAATATTTTAAAAAAAATTGTAAAATATTTTAACCGTAAAATTTATGATTTTGGTTCTCTAGGGTTTTGTATGAATCACCATACCTTTCAACTTGTGATCTTTTGGCTGATACAAAATATTTTGTAACTCCACATTACTCTTAATATGCCTCTTTGCAAAATGATCTCCTTTTTAATTAAACCCTAACAAAAATTGCAAAATTTTTTATTAGTCAAAAAAAAAATTAAATGTAAAAATTTTACTATGCAGATTTTTGAGTGAACGACTATACCTTTCAACTTCGGATCTTCTGAATAGTTTGGCTCATCCAAAGTATTCTCCTACTGCACAATGCTCTGGGTTTGTCTCTCTTGCAAATAAATCACTTGAAATTTTGTGTGAAATAATGAAATGGTGAATAAATTTTTATTATTTAAAAGACTTTGTGAAATTAGATTTCAAAAAATCAGGCATCGCTCATTTTTTAATTTTAAAGAAGAGAAACAAATCACATTTTTTTCTTTCTTTAAGTTTTCCACACATCAGTGTGTTTGATAGGTCAAGCGCACTGGGCACTGGTGGGTTTATAAAAAATGTTCACTAAAATTTCCAAGGTGGAAAAAATTTCAATGCACTGAAATGATACATTTTTTTTCAAAATCCTAAAATGGTGAGACTAATTTTTTCAATGCAACAATGTAGTTTCTATTTAAAAGCATTGGTGCTCTAATTGCTATAAGAGCACCGAGTTGGTTGAACTCATTTTTATTTTATAAAATTATAAAATAGCGTTGATGTTTTCTTTTGAAACATATCAACACAATTTTGTAAAAGAGCACCAATATAATAACACACACACACACACGCACATATATTTTTGGAGTGTCAGAAAGTTCGGTTATTATTTGAATGCCCTGGTGCTATTAATTTTTTAAACCCATTGGTGAACATGTTTCTGATAAACTCTCTAGTTTGGTTTAAAATCTATCTAAAATTTTAATTTAACATAAAATGGCATATTAATCTCAAATTATCCTTTAAGATGCATCCACATGAATTACAGTAGCTCATAGTATATGTTTTTTTCTTAAAGTTGCCTTATTATTGAAAAATGGTTTGAAAACTATATTGAAATTTAGATTGTGGTTATATGGTTGTCAAGATTAATTTTGGACATTAACATAAATTTTTATTTTTATTTTTCTCAAATGCAGGGACAAATTCTCAATAATATCAAATGACCAATTATTTAAATTCTAGCTCGTTCCATAATGTTGATCAAAGAACCATAGGTTTTAAACCCATATAGAAATTGCTTGCATACAAATTCTAAAACACAGAAAATAAGCAATAGCAAGAGCATAACACATAAAACAAATATACATAGAGAATTTCCCGAGGATCCCAAAACCGGGACTTCAATATTATTTTTCATTATGCTATTTTCAATATAACAATACATATATATATATATATATATATATATATATATATATAATATATAATATATATATATATATATAGATATATACATTCCGAAGCATCGAATACCACGGACCAAAAAACATGACGCCAAAAACCATGTGCAAAAACTATGGACAAAGCCATGGGTAGGTTCGGCCACGTAATATAAGGTCCAAAAAAAATTTCCCCGGGGCGATACCCTGAACCTCGTAGAGGGGATCTAACCACCCCCCTCAAACCCCCTGTCCATGGGGGGCTTCTGACTCCCATGTGATCACCCCATTGTGTAATTGGTGCAACGAAGGGGGGGTTATGCCCGCCCTCTAACCCCTTTGTTAACTAGGGGGGCTAGTCGTGGAAAGAATATAACACAACCCAACATTCTACCACTTGTTGTTTTCTTTCCACAAGGGGCCATAGGATAACTTATTCATTTATCCAACCCTGAAATGCCCATTGTTTCTCTACACCAAGAGAACTTCTCAGAGCTCATAGATTTTGTCAATGCATCTACAATATTCTTCAAAGTGTCCACCTTTACCAACAACACCTTTTTGTCTTCTATTATATCCCTCATAAAGTGATACTGAACATCAATGTTCTTTGTCTTTAAATGATAAGCAGGATTCTTTTCCAAGAAAATTGCACTTTCACTGTCACAGTCTATCATTATAGCTCATTGGACTAACCCCATACTTGAATGCAGTCTCTGTAACCAAACTGCTTCCTTGCTTGCATTAGTGGCTGCCATGTATTCTGCCTTTGTAGTTGATAATGCCACTACAGATTGTTTCTCACTCATCTAACTGACTGCACCTCCAAATAGGTTAAACACATACCCACTTGTAGATCTTCTCTGATCTACATCTCGAGCCCAGTCCCCATCAACAAAGCCACGAATATCCAACACTATGTCAAATCCTGTGTTGGGTGTGCAACCTAATTATCTTCTTTATTTAGAGGTATCACTGCATTGGAACCTAGTTTGTAATGTGGTTACAACGTTGCTCGTAATATTTGTGCTACAAGGGGGTCTAGGGGGTGGTTGTGATCTTTAGGAGCCCCCGTAGTGGGGGATCATGGGCAGCACCCTCGAAGCTAAAAATAGATGGAAAATTGCCTTGTAAAATGCTATAATTTCACAGTCAATCTGGTCGTTCATTAGGTAGAGATCTTACGGTAGATGTTTTGTTTCCCTAGAAGGAAACCCCTCGCTATATATGAGGGAATTGTATTGCATCTATGTAGATTTGTATTTTGAGTGAGAAAGAGAGAGGAGATTGTGTGAGAGCGAAGACAGAATCATATCAGATCTGTTGTAGGTTGTATCTCTTCATTTTTCTTGATAACATAAAAGGAAGGACTAACTATTTCTCCATGAACATAGCCCAAGTTAGGTGAATGACGTATATCTATGTCTCTCTTGTTTTATGTGTTTTGTGTGTGTCTATTTCGGCAATGTATTTTATGTGTTCCATTGCTCTAAAATATATAATTTTATAACATCCTAGTCTTCCTTGGTAGCACAAGCCATGATGACTAATGTCACACAAATACCTGAAAGCCAGCTTCACTATTGTCCAGTGCTCCTTCCTTGGTTTTGATATAAACCTGCTCAATACTCCCATTGCATGTGAAATGCATGGTCTAGTATAGACCATCGCATACATTAGGCTACCGAAAACACTTGCATATGGAACACAAGACATGTGCTCTTCCTCTTCTTGTGTTTTAGGACACTGTTCAAAAGGTAACTTCACACCTACAAGAATAGGAACTATCACTAGTTTACTATCCTACATATTAAACCTTTGTAGTATTGTCTCGACATCCTCTCATTTATCTAGAGCTTCATCTTTGCCTGATCTCTTTTAATTTCAATGCCCAAAATATAGTTTGCAGCACCAAGATCTTTCATGTCGAATTTGGATGACAATTGGGTCTTCAAATCCTAGATAATTTCTTTGTCGTTTCCAACCAACAACATATCATCCACATATAAGACTAGATAAATAACATGGTCAAAAATTAATATAAAATACACACAATGATCTTCTTTTCTTTTAGTGAAGCCAAGTCCCCATATAAATGTATCAAATTTCTAATACCACATCCTTGGTGACTATTTTAACCCATATCGAAACTTTTTTAACTTTCATACTAGTTCTTTCTTACCCTTCACAATAAATCCTTCAAGTTGCTTCATGTAGATCTCCACTTGCAGATCCCCGTGAAGAAAGGTTGTCTTTACATCCATCTGTTCTACCTCAAAATCAAAAGCAACAACAACAAATAAAAGTAATCTAATAGAAGCTACCTTAGCAACAGGAGAAAAAATATCACCAAAATCAACTCCTAGCACCTGGGAATAACTTTTTGCTACCAACTGAGGTTTGTATTTACCCCCCTTTCCTTCTACATTTGTCTTCTTCTTGAACACCGATTTGTTGCCAATGGGTTTCCTTCCAACTGACAACTCCACCAGATCACAGGCCTCATTTTTGTGCAAAGATGCCATTTCATCAACCATGGCCTCTTTCCATAGTTTTCTATCCTCTGAATCTACTGATTCCTTCATAGTTTTGGGATCATCATCAGTAATAGATAAAGAGAGATTTAAATAGAAAGAAGATGGACTATAACTTCTTGTTGCCTTCTTTCTCAAACTGATTTTATCACAACTAGATTTTGTGGATGTTCATCTTCTAATTCCTCTTCTGTTGTAGAGTCCAATTCTTCCTCCTTTAGTTCAAACTCTATCTCTCCACTGCTCGACATCTTCTTTCACCACTAGAATCGATCCCATAGATCTCCCACTGAACAGGGTCTACCACAGGCTCGAGTGAAACCCCTCAGCAACAAAGGTGTCCCCTTGAAGCCAAAATAGCTCTGATACGAAATGTAGGCTTTAACCCCATACAGAAATTACCTGTATACGAATTCTAAAACATAGAAAATAAAAAATAGTGATACCATAACACATAAAACAAATGTACACAGAGATTTTCCCTTGGATCCCAAAACTAGGAGTACCAGATTTATTTTTCATTATGTTCCTTCCAATATTACAATACATTTATATACATGTCTAACAATCCAATACCATGGACCTAAAACCATCACGTCCAAAACCATGTGTGAAAACCATGCAGAAAAGCATAGGTAGGTTCGCCCACATAATATAGGGTCTAAAAAGAATTTCCTCAGGGCACTGCCCCGGACCTTGTAGAGGGGGAATAGTCACCCACCTCAAACCCCTTGTACATGGGAAAGAATATAACACAACCCAACAAGTCCTTCACTGAGTTCTCCCTTTCCATCTCCAATAAGTTCAAATTTTATTTACATTTGTATTATCTAATTGATTTTTTTTTTTTTTAATCCATGTTAATTTGAATAAAAATGTACCCAAATTTTTAGGAAACTTATTCATAGTTGAGTTTAGAAAAAGAAAATATTACTCCATATTTTCAAAAATGTCGAAAGATCTTATTAGGAGTACCATATCACAAGTAGTTGGTAGATGAAAATGGACAACCTCCTCACCCTACCAATTGGAACATAACATCTTCAGCCATAATCATAGATGAGTGATGGTAATAATTGTTTGCTATAATTTAATTTCAACAAACAAATTGCATTGATGTGCTTACTAATATCATTGCTGTTGTACTAATGAAATTCAATACTTTTTGAAATTATGATTCGAGTAATCATGAGTGACCCACCTCCCATATTCTGAAGCACCCCACTAGAATTTTAACTGTAGAGAAGGTTGCATTAAGAGAAAGAATCAGAGAGGAAGCATACACATATTGGTTGAATCCACCACCTATTCAATTCTCACTACATCTAGATTCACCTATTAGGAATGAGAATAGAAACAATAGTTCTTCATCAGAATTTGGAAATGGAGGCAATCAAACGGAGGTTGGCATCGATGATTACTTATGGGATACGATTTCCATGGAGGCAATGGTGTTGGATGCATTTGAGAATGATGGGCTAGGGGATGATGCTCATATCATTGATACCTTATTCAAAATACTTAAATCTTGTTCCACCACGCCTTTCTCTGGACCTGGTGGAAAGCCAAATTTCCACCTGGCTGGGGAAAAGGATGCCATTTTACAATGTGAAAGCAAAGTTTGGCATGTCAAATGCATGTTTCTCAAAAATATTGAGGTAATTGAATTGCATGAACAATCAAGTTCCTTATATTTTGTCACACAATCAAATTTAGAAGTGGTCAATTTTATGAATGTTAAATATTGACATTGTAAAATTGTATTCCCCACCAACTATAAGATATTCAAATATAAGGTTCTTTTTAGTGATAATGTCTTGTCAGGTAGTTACAAAAATCAAAATAAGTTGTTAAAAATGTTGGATATTGAGTACAAATCGTATAATGCATGTCTGAATGATTATATTATATATAGATGAAAATGTGTAGACAAAGAGTTATTTCTAAAATGTGTGCATGACAGGTACCGTAATTAAAAAAAAAAAGAGAAAAAACTGGTAAATCACATTGTCCTCCTCATAAGATATCGAGTCACATGCCTATAATCCCAATGATTCAAACACTCTTTCATTGTAAAGAATCAAATATGTTGCAAGGATGGTATGCCTCGTGCAAACGTAAGATATGAGTTATATGAATCCCAATAGATTCAATAGCCATGAAGCATATAGAGGATACATGGCTTGAAAAATCCAAGGATAAGTCTATGATTCAGCATAGCCATGGATGATGTCAACTCATATTCCCTCCGAAGAACCAATTATTCTCTTTGGCCTATAGTAGCAATCAATAACAGTATCCCCCCATGGTTGTCCATGAAGAATGAACATCTTATGTTGACTTTCATAGTCCCTGGTAGAAGACAAGTGAAGAATAGTAACATTTTCTTACAACCATTGGTAGACGAATTGAGTGAATTATGGGAAGGGATACATCTGTATGATGTATCAACACCCATTGCAATAGAGAAGTGTTTTACATTGTATGGCATATGTTCTTACACCGTACATTATTATCTAGGTTTAAGGGTTTTCTCTGCTAAATTGCATTCTTATTGATTTGTTTAGTAACAATATTGTTTCACATATTAATTTAATTTGTTGCAATTGTTAAGATATTCATGGTCTCTAACGTCTCGATCTGTATACAATAATTTCACAGGTCATGTAACAAAAGGGAATTATGTATGTATATTTTGTGGACATTCTCTGAAAGCTAGGTGGCCAGATCGCTTATGAAAGAAAGTGTATGACTATTCCAGGGTATTTATCTTAGAAGAACACCCTGATAGAAGATAAAGATCCATATTCAACGGTAAACGAAACAGAACCCAAAGGCCTGCAATAATGACACTAGTTAAATGACTTTGGGAATATGAGACAGAGAAGGAGAAAGAGTTTACATAAACATTTGATTGAAATGGGGAACCTATGTTCGATGATCCAAAATTATTCGACACCTTTGTTGAGAAATTTCCCATTGGGATGAGAAGGAAAATTTTCTTTTAGGATCTCCCATATTGGGAGAATATTAATACTACCCACTTACTAGATCCCATGTATATATTTAAAAATATTGCATATTCTTGATGAAGGCACATACCATTGAAAGAAAGTGACACATTGGTTTTTCTAAAAGATCTTATTTCTTCAAAAACTAAAAATAAACATTGGAAAAGACAAGAAACTAGAGGAGAGGTTGGCCCCTCTTGGTCTCTAAAAGAAGGTGATGTCCCATGGATTTTAAAGAAATATGATATTTCTTGGCAAAGGAAGTTATAATGAGTCTGAGGGTGCCTTATTTATATCGGTATTCACTACGGTTCTACTTCATTGTGGAAGACCATTTGTTTGGGTTGAAATCACATGAACATTGAACCTTCTAAAGGTGTGTGTCAAAATCATGATTTTATTATTTTTGTTTTTGTTATTATGCAATGTGACATTTTTTAATTAATTTTTGTATAATGTACTATTTACTGTGTAGTTTCATTATCCTCTGCTCCTGTGTGGGTGTGTGAACCATGACTTCTCCCAAGACCTATGATGTACCACATCTAAATTATCCACATTTATACATTGGATCACATTAAAGGTGATTCATATGGATAACATTGCACGGTGGCCTTAAGAGATAGTTCAGATTGTTTGTATGTTTGAGAAGGAGTTGTCGATGAGTTTCATGGACTTCAAGGTTCATCTTGTAATTCAACTAGTAGATGAGGTTCAATTAGTTGGGGTCATTTCTTGTCGTCAGATGTTCTTATTAGAGAGGTACATGAAGAAATAGAAAGGTTTTGTTTGACAAAGGATAAAACATGAGGGCTCTATGGTAGAGGGGTATATGTCATATGTGTCTTTGTATTGTACCAATGAATACATAAACAAGATCAAAAAGACACTACGTGTGACAATTTGGGACAGAAAAAGGGATGAAGGAAAAAGAGAAGGGGAGATTCTAAAAGCAAATGGAAAGAGGTGCATGATAAAGTGTAAGTGCAGGCTTATCATTTTTCAAATTACTAAATAGTAACTATTCACACTCAACTTCATATTAAGGTATATTTTGATCTCATATGTACCAAACATATATATGTTGGTTTGATTGGATCATCAACAAATTGACAAATTGAAGCCATAGAAAAATCATTCTTTACAATATGATAGGAACATAATCATGGGTCAAGTTGTATGAAGAGAAGAGGAGGAAATGGGACAGTGATAAGAAGTAGTTCAGAAGGTATAATGGTAGGAGCATACCTTATCTTGATCATTTAAAATGAAATATGCCATGACATGCCCTAATAGTTGGGTTGTTGATCAAGTAAGAGAGAAATACAATGCGTCTAGTTGTTACCCAACTGCTGAAGAAAATGCGCCAAACCTAGGGATTGGGGGAAACATATTGGTAATGATATTCTCTTTCTGTACATTTTTAACTTCATAATTCTCTTCTGAATTGTAGCATATATGTATATTTTTTATTTTTAACTATTTTCAAGTTATTTTACCCGTGACGCTGTTATTTTTTCACTTTTTTATAGGTGCATTTGTTCCCATCTATGTAGACATATGGACATCATTTTCACATGAAGGATGTCGATGATGGATTCATGACACATGAATGTGGAGTGGAAGTCGAGTTTGACCAATCGAATTGTGCTAGCCAGTGCAATAAAAACCTAATGCATGGCACATTAGATTACATTCGAAAGATACAAGAGATTACTCATGTGGAATTCTCTTCATTCCATGTGTTACTTTTAGGTGCAAGTGGTGGGACACCTTTCATTGGAGTAATGTAAAGGAGGATCGTGATAGTTGGCTGATATATATCAAATCTATAAATATGTGGCATGAAGCTATGGAGCCTTATGTTTCGCCAAAAAACTGCAACCAAGTGCTTTTTTAGTGAATGTGTTGAATAATGATTGCTGGTTCGTATTAAGACACAACCCTAGATCAAAACATATTTTTGAGAACAATAATGTTATTATGCGAAGAGTGGAAGATAATTAGGGTGATGACAATAGAGAGTGATACGCACTTGTGTTATTTAATCATTTATACTATTTTTGTATGTTTTTGTTGTCATTATTTTGCTAGTTATATTTTTTTTATTTATCTTGTTGACATTTTATAATATAATTAGGAATATTCAAAAAACAAATTACACATTTTTTGCAATGGAAACATTTTTAAATTAGTTAAAACTAAGTATTTCCAATTGTGTACATTATCTATGACAATAAGGATTCAAGGTCACATCCCTTCTCAAATAGGAACATACCAAACGCACCGAATTTGTGATGGTGATTAAGAGGCATTTGTTTGATTTTGAAACAGACACCGTGATGCATTTTTGTCTCCTATTTAGATTATGTGAAATACACAACTATTCTTTTATGTATTTATACCTAAATTATTTAAAGTATACATGTCTTTATAATTGTGAATATCATGAATATTACGTAGGAGAAATTTGAAAAACATGAATTTTAGTGACTATCACATGCTACGTATGTGGAAAAAATAATATTTTTTGAGTTATTCATTAAGAAATAATCAAATATATTCTTCGTCAAATGCTTAAATATAATTTATTATGATTTTAATATTATTTAACTGATATTTATTACTAAAAGGAGTTAAATTTAAACAAAGAACCAAAATAATATCAAATTGTTATATCTTTATTACTAGAAAAAAATTCACTTGCCTCTTTAAGGGAGAACTTCCAATAGAGGAAATATCCAACTACAAGTAACTTCTTACAAATCCTTACGTTACATTTCTTTATCCACGTCTTTAGAGAGATAGATTTTTAATTTAAATTGGTAAGAGTTGCAACAAATATTAAATTTAAATTGCTTGAAAATCTCATAACTTTAGCAATAAATTAAATTTTATAAAAATAGAGTTTTTAAAGTTATATTACATTTAAATTAATTGCGATGAGTGGCTCTCTATAGCTTAGTTTGGGGGCCATGTTGTCGCGTAACATTACATTAAATAGTAAAATAATAATTTAAATTAAAAAATAGAAATAGTAATAACAAAATAAATTAATGCTGGCCATAATTACAATACTTCAATTCACACCTTAATCTTATATAACTTTATATAGAGATATAAAGTAATCGAAAGTAAAAATAATAATTTAACCTCTATTAGGAGGAATAGGTGTAATGAATAAAAAAATATAATTTACCTTTTACTACAAGGAAGACATGAAATTTTTTTAAATGACAAGAAATAATGTTATTGATATTACATTATGTGTAATTCATTCTATGTTCAATTTACATGTAACATTTAAAGCAAAATTATATCTAAATGTTTTATTGACAACCATAAGTAAAATGTTTCAATTTCCATATTAAATAACATAATTTTATAGATACTTTATCTATAGAAATTTAAGTAATTTAAATCGAAAATTAAATTTTCTTATATTTTCACTTTACTAAGAAAGCTTAAGAGAATTCTTATTGCATTAATAGTTTCTTTCTAATTCAATGTATCAAGGATATTTTGTAATTTTTTGAATGTTTAATATTGATTTGATATGTAATATTTTACAAAATATTAATAATAAAAATAATTAAATGTGATTTTACAATCATAGTTTCAACCATACTAAACTTTGTAATTTATAAAAATAACTTTGTATTTGTTTTAAATAAGTCATTTTCCATGCAATTTCATACATAAAAGTTTGATAAAAGTTTGCCAATACATAATCTATAATAAACGTTACTTCATAAAAATAAAAATCATGATGGTAACCATCAAACAATCATACATATAATCTAAGATACACATTGAAGTTCAATACCATCATCTAATTATATACATCTCTAACAAATATAGACGTGATTAGGTAGCACACACATATAATAATCTAATAGGGGATCATCATTTTGATCACATCTAACAAAAATAAAAACATTGTAATCTAACATCATCACCACACATATCCTCAAATTAATATGAATCTCATCTCAAACAATTTTTATGATGCATATACACATCTATCTATAAGCACATTAAATGAACATATCTAACATGACCTAATCATATATAATATATATTATATATATATATATATATATATATATATATCAACACCAACATACAAATCAGGTACATAAACATGAACCAAAAAAATGGCACCATATACATATACATATACATATACATATACCATATACATATACATATACATATACAATATACATATACATATACATATACAATATACATACATACATACATACATACTACATACATACATACATACATACATACATACATACATACATACATACATACATACATATATATATATATATATATATTATATATATATATATATATATATATACAAACAAGTAAAAAATGTGCAATCAACTATCCAATAAAATAGATGTAGTGCCAGTTTGGTCTACTATAGAAGACAATGGATGGTCAACTAATTCATGATCAATGTCTTTCAAACTAAGCTAAGGTGGTGAAGGAGATGGATGGCTTGAAGTAGAAGATGATGGATGGTTAACTAGTGCACCCTCAGTGTGGTACGATGAACTCTAAAGTGGAGGATGATGTGGTTGGTCAACATTGTTAGGAGAAACATAAGGAACATCCTCTAGCTCTTGCATCCCATCATCAGGTGACTAATGAGGAGGTATATACTAGAACGATCACCAACACTTTGACAGCCATGGTCTAATGGGGTGGTTGAAGAATCACCACCCTCATCATCATGATCATGATCATCACCATGATCATCATCATCGCCACCTTCATCTAATGTATCTAGAAATGAATGATGGTGGCATGCATCCCTCATCGCAGTCAATACCTTACTAGATTTAATGATATGTTGCATAAAAGACATCATGTTATGCAGAAATTCCTTGTAAAAACCCATGAACATAGGATCTATAGTGATATCTCGAGCTCTTGCAGGCTGGGCTCCTGCATCAAATAAAACTCTGGCCAATTTGTGAGAGTAGTCCATATCAAACTTGTAGACCAACCCTATGGTCCCAGATGCCCATGCCCCCCTAAGGATGTGCCTCACCCTATTGGGCCTTACCCATATCCTCATCTCCAATGACATCCGATAGGGGAGGAGACATGTCCCCATTGAATGTGCAATTTTCCAAAAAATATACATACAAAAAATAATTAGACAATTTCATTAAAAATCAATAAAAAAAGTTAAATAACGTGCTAAAATAAATTTTATTCTAATTCATTAAAACAAGAAAATCAAAATAGATCAATTTAAAGAAAAAACTAATATTACCTCTATCATCTGGAGACTTAGCCTCTATGAAGTGGTTTTTGGGACACACTCTCCAATCAATCCCCGCATATGGAAACACCAATGTGTCAAACACACGGTCATCCTCACTGGCCATTAGTGCCAATGCCTCAAGAGATATCTTGGATAAATACTATAGTAGGTCCCTCTTGGGCATCATCTTCCCCCACATGTTCATCTGAGGCTTAGTGATCGACCTATGATGGAAATGGTAAAATGTAGGCCTCATCTTTATAAACCTCTAAAGAAATAAACAAAAAATCTCAAAAGGAAAATGGAAGGTCTCCATCCCATGCCTCATTTCATTACATCTATCTAAAGCCATGAAAATTTTCCTCAAAAAAATGGCAAACTATCTTATGCAATGTGGCATCTGAATCAAAGAATCGACATAATGCAAAAGAGGCAAAATAATGTGATTCCCATCACTACTAGATTGTGTAATCATGCTGACTAATAAGGAGAGGCACATAACCTCCTCTGTAACGAAAGAAGAAATTCATAGCTATCCACCATGTACCTGAAATTTGTATGGATGGACTTCATGATGCTTGACATATCTTAGAGTGTACACGAGATGAATCTCAACTATATACCTATGGGGGATATCATGGAATTGGGGGAAATCCTCCCCTCTTCAATCCGCTAGTGATAAATTATATATTCTTCTCAATGGGCCTATACAACGCCCTAAGAGAAACATGGAAATCTTGCTCCTAGAGACTCCATCGGTAGATCATATAAGGAAGTGTGTAGCCTTAGGGATGTGTCCTCCTCATAGCACTTGAGGAGACCTGCATTCCTCAAGTCACTAAGGTCTCTACAGTAATAGGGCAAGGGTATAAATCCCTCTACCTCCATTTGGCCTACCATGTTTGAACCATAATGTATGGATGCACCTACTGCTCCACTCCTGTTGGTGCTACCTCTACTGACGTCTCTGCTACATGATTGACATATAAAACACATCATCCTCAGAATTTTTTTTTTTTCTTAATGAAACGTGTATTTATAAATATGTAAAAAAATATTTTAGTTAAAAACGATTAACGGTACGCTTAGAACAATCATGCAATGGTGTCAATTTTCTTTCAAGTATAACCGCATAGCTAGTAGTGTGAACATAAGTATGACACGTCGTTGTTGGTTCACAGTTTTAACTTTTGATAATGGTGTAAAAAACTTGTGCACCAGTGTGCATGGATAACCCTTTCATAGTCGTATAAGGAATTCAGGTTATCGAATGAACAAAGCTATGACTTTTTTTTATAAATATTGAGTTTGTGTTGCATTTGGTAAATATAAATGCATCGGGTGTGATGCACCAATTTACAATCTATCACATCATTCCTAGTGCATTTTTATTTACAAAATGTACCACAACAATGATAATGCATTATATTTACACACCAAATTGTAGTGCACCTTGTAAATTTATAGGGTGGACAACTATCGACGTGAGTCCAATGTTTTGAACAAGCGACACAATGATTTTTTTATTTTGAAAAAATTTGGCAAATTTAGCCTAATTTACAATTCTAATCCTCTAAAAAATTTAATTACAAAGTATCATAGACATTTCCTAGACATTTGGTTGTCAAGGAGGTAGTGTGGACATGTAATGGAGACAAACAAATTTTAGGAAGATTTGAAAAAAATGAAAGCTTAAACAATGAACACGGTATAGAAGGATGGTGAACAAGAGAAGCACTATTGTGAGGGAACTTCCATGTGGCAAGAGTGGCACCAGTTCTTCAAAGATCTCCCACACTATAGATTCTAAAAATCAAAATTACGGTTGGGAGGGTTTTTATTATTTAATCCTCATCTTGTGCATTTCTCAAAATACACCAATGTGTGATATATCCAAAAGAACCAAATTTTTTAATTAAAAAATATCATGGTTCTTTTCTCAATATAACCTAGGGTGGTCCTATATAAGTAATGAATTAGTGTTGTGTTTTTACAATGGCACCACTATCTTTTTAGAAATTAAAAACTGCCTAGTGACGCTCTTTAGAAGATGCCACGGGGCATTTTGTTAAGCTTATGAAATCAAGGCTTTGTTTGAAGATAGCACTACATTTCTATGAAATTTAGAAATATACTAGTGCTCCTTATTGTTATGCACTAGGAAATTTTACTATGTAAAGGAAATTAGTGCTATCTTCTATTCAAGCACTTGTGTGTTATCTTATTTAGTGCATCGTGTTTTTTATATTTTATATAAAAAAAATTATGGTGAACCTTGTTATGTGCAACAACAGTGGTTGTATGGATAGTAAGAACTAGTGCGTTTGTAGATTTTAGATGCACCATCCAAAAATAAACCGCTAAAACATTTTCCCACCCACCTCTGCTACAAACAATTTTTTGGGTTATTTTCATAGGGTATTCCAAAAAAGCCTATGCTAGAAGGTTGTTTCCTTATAGTATTCTCCAATTATGTAGATAAAAAAGAATTTTATTGAATCCCAAGTATTCTCTAGCTATTTGAAGGGATTTCTTCCATTTAATACATAATGGAACTAGGAGTACTTTGTTTTTCATTTAGATAGACTGCATAGGATGTATATCATTGAAATAATGCATTCCACCAACTCTATTGACCAACATCCATTAGTTAGTATAGTGTAGTATCATCGGCCTTAATTATTTTATGTGAGTGAGCTTCTTGAGGTCATTAGATCAATTTTTGCACTTATAGGACTTAGTGTAGATTCTAGCTTTAGCAGGCCTTCGAGTTTAATGGGACAACCACCTAATATGGCCTTTATGTCAAATACTCCTAATTCCACCAAAATAATAATATAGGTTGTGCTTGTGTATAACTTGAGGTACGTTTGAAACTCCCGTGACACCCTCCTTTATTACCATAAGCATGTAGGCAAACATAATAAGCTAGAAGGTTTGTACACCCTACAATTCATAGTGTTTTCTACAACAACTACTTTATCACATAATAGTCGTGAGCATTTCTCAAAATCCACCTATATTTACTTTTCAATCTTGGTAGGGAGGTTGGAGATCAATATTCTTTATTCCTATGTGCCTACATTTTCCCAACTACCCTCAACGCTTGACCTAGGTTCATTTTATTTTCATTTTTATCGAAAACCGATTAAACAAATACACAGAAGAAAATTAACAAGTTGATCCCCTTGCACAAAAAATGATCTCCTGGAACATCATCTTGGACATGTCATTCATACATCATGTTGACATCATCCATGCCTACATGGTGGCACGTGTCACCTGAACTTGGCTCGCTTGGCCACCTGTAAATGCCAGAGTCCACCATGTTGACATCATTATGCCACCGACGCTACCACCTTTCTATCTAGACCAAATCCCACATAGGTTGACGTAGGGGGTTGACCCATTTTCTTGTTGTGTAATCATACTTTTCACTAACTAGGCTAAACTCAAAATTGGGACTGACTATGGTTATGTCTCAACCTCCTTTTTAATTCTACTAAAAGTATAAATTTCTTTGAAGCAGACAGTTTGTGTGGAACTTTGATACCCAAATCTTTTCTAAGGCTTCAACTGTTCATAACTCCTTCATTCTTAGGAATTTTTTTAAGTGGCCATGAACTATTAAGAAGCTCTTTCCTAACACTATCCAATAATTCCATTTCTATGAGCATTTGATGTGGTATTTTGAGGTGGGAATTACATCATATCTATGTCATACAACCATCATAGTTATAACTTTGTAGCAACATCGCTTAACTAGCTACTATGATAGTTCTCTACTTGAAAATTGTAGCATCTAGGAAAACCCCCCTAAATTTGACACTTAACACATATGCCAAAATTTTACCCAACATACTAGTCAAGTATCACCATCATCCTAGTCAATCTCTTTTACCCATGGTGAAACCTTAGAGACACACTCAATCAATTTTCATAATCCTAGTGCCAAATCCAAAGGCTTGATTCTAAGCCATGATGCTAAATGGTCTCACTCATTCTATATGGAGAGCAATCCCGAGCTTGGGCCGCTATGACCATTCTTCCTAATTATGGTTGACATGACCTAGGAAGAATGGTGGTCCTCTCTTGGACCATTATCCCTAATCCTAGTCAACCTGGCCCAAGGAAAATGAATGTTCTTGATTTTGTCACGTCAACACTCTAGACAATTCTCCCTGATCCTAGTCAATATACCTAACCCTAGGAGAATGAATGTCATTGATGTTGCAACTTCAACACTCCCTATTGCTGAGAGAGACACTCCAAGTTTGTCCTTGAAGTATACAAACTTCAAATTGGGATGCAAGTTTTGTCAGTAACATGTTTCTTTATAAAACGGTATTGAAGCCACATTGCTTCCTTCTGTACCATGTGTTGGTACTAGATATCATTGTTCTTTACCCATCATCATAATTGTCACATGCACTTGATTAAACGATCCTACGATTAGTTTATGAATCCATATTACTTCTCAACTCTACAACCACACTAAAATATATTGGGCCTCTACAGTGTTGAGTACAACAAATATTTTCTTCTTGATCTTCTAAGAAATTAGAATGGATTCCAAACTAAAGCAAAATATCCTAATGAACCCTTTCTATCTTCTACACTCTTCCCAGTCAAAATTTGTGTATTCTTCTAGCTATACTTCACTATTTGAGACATATCTCAAACCATAATTGGTTGTGCCATAACTGATTGTACCTTGCTGTTACTTGAACACATGTGGACCACATTTCTTGTCTCAAATATAATTTAATCGACTACTTTCTCATTACCCTATATCACTTCTGTCTTTGAAACAGATCTTGTTGTTTCGATACCATTTACTCCCTCTTCTGTTGTAGATTTCTAGTTATCAACCATATCAACTATCTAACATAATAATATTAATGACAATACATTATCCCAAGAATATTTAAGGAATCTCAATAGTACACTTTTTTTTATTACGAAGAAAATCCATCAAATATAGGTGTTTCATCGTATACTCTGAGTTCAACCCTCTGAAGCTAAAAAAGGAATTCCTAAGGAAGCCTTGATTTCTCCCTCTTTCAGACGAGTCCTCCTACTTCCATCAGAATCAAATCATATAGGATCAACCTTGATCCCTCAATCCAAGTCGTAGGTATATTATTTTATCTATAATCAAGAGACTCATCCATGACCCTCAAATCCTTGAGGTGGTCCCACTTACACTTCTTCCTCAATTTTGTCATGCAGAAAAATGAACTCTACATCCATCTAATGTAACTCCATAATAGAGAAACAATAATTCGAATACATGTACCTAGAAATAGGAGAAAATTTGTTTTCATGATCCTCTCCCTCTTTCTGGGACAACCTTCTAGTATCAAATCTCCCTTTGTAGTTGTTTATGTTGCCATTTGTTTTACATTAGATATTGTAGATCCATTTGGAAGTCACCACTAACTTTGCTTCAACACAATTAAGGAATAGTTCAAACTTGTTGATCTGATTGCTCCCTTTGAGGTTGTATCTCATCTAGTACAATATTCTCAACACAAATTATTAATTTCAGGAGAGTCCTCTTGTCACATGTTTTTCTTCATTCTTCCACTTCTTCCAACTGCTGCCAGAGCCTTGGCATCCTCCACTATGTGCCTGGAATCCTCACTAAGTGGTTATGGAAGAAAAGGTATAAACCAGAAAATGATAAAAATACAAGAGGCTAACTAATAGTAAAACAATAACAATAATAGTTAAGAGATATAAGTTACCTATCTTTTGATAATTATATAGAAATGTCAACTCCCTCTTGATCTTATCCATCTTGCATAAATCATCCATTTGCAAATTTACTATCCATCCTTATTTTCATCATGAGTTACTTTCCTTCCTTCCTTGCATGAGCTTTGATTTATTATTTTAATTGAAACATTGGTCTAGATTCAACTCTAAGGTTTTACTGAAAAACCCTAGGGAAATCACATCCAAGAATTAAAGTTTTTTATAAAAAAAAAATTGGTCACATACAAATTTTCTTTCCATGCCAAAAATCGTAGAATTTTTATGCCTCTGTATTTGTGATGAAATCCATCATGCCATTAATTAATCTAGGATGTTCCATCAATTGAAGAAAGTATCTAAGCTTTAATGATAGCGTTTGCAAGGTTTGTACTTTCCCTATAGTAATATAAGCCAAATCTTGTTTACATATCTTCAATGTCCACCATCTTCAAAGTGAGATGTTTTCATCATACAATATAATAGACCTTCCACATATTGAGTTATTACTTCTTATACCAATGAATTATGAAATTCTTCTCAACCTCATGACTTTAGTTATTTCCCAATTTATTTTGTAAGCATAGTATTGTAAATATGCATTCTCAACTGAATATTGTTTCATTCCAAATCAAGGACAAATTTAGTTCTTCATGTGAGGAATTCAGTTTCAAAAACTTGATGAGGAACTCAACCAACTTTGCATTGTAAACTTATGAGTTCCCTTTGTCATATGAAAGAAAGATGTATTCACGGAATACCAATTCTTTCTTAGCTTCCTTTGATTTTGATTAACCTTTTTAGATGCCTATCAATATCCTGAGTCAATCAATGGTACCGTAGTAGGTCCAACATCATACCTAATGCAACCACATCATACTTAAGAAAGATACTTATTTGATCATACTATTAGAGGCTTTGATCCTTACAACTTATAATTCTCCTCTTGAATACATATATTTGTAGTATAATGCGGTATCTCAAAGGAAGTTTCCCTAAGAAATCTCTAGTAAAAGTAGGAAGCTTCTAAATCTTCTTTAGCTGGTGAACACTTTTCTTTAAATTGTGAATTTGAAATTTCCATGAGGTTTCTTCTCGGTTCTAGCTTCCTCAAATTAAATAATTTCCCACCTTATTCAAGTATGAACAATGGAATCTTACCATAGAAAACTCTAATGTTTAGAACAAGTAGACACTTAGTTATACTTTTATTAAACCTTTTCAATGCATGGTACTTTTTAGGGGGGTTCTTGGGTCTATTCTTCATGCAAATTTAAGCATTTTTATTGCATGGATTGTTCTGCACTAGAACCTTTACATTTTTCTTGCAACAAAATTATGTGTATTACTCTATTTTGTAAAAAATATGCTAACTCTCTCATCCAAGGGTACAAATAATATTCAATCTCCATTGCAACACCTTCTGGAGATGTGAATAACCTCTCTAACCCAAGTAGTTGCAATGGAATTCGATGATATTGCATAGATTATTAGCAAAGGAAATCTAGTACATCTCTAACAATAATTTAAAAACATGTATCACTAAGAGAGAATGATATAAGCTAAGCCACTTCATCCTTAAAGATGAATTAATCTAATAGATTAGATTGGATCCAAAGACTGTAGGAGTTTGGCCTCCAATGTGATAACCAGATCTAGAAAGAAAATGATCTTGATTCCTTGATCTCCAAAGTGACACCAGCTTACCTTCTTAAGAATTTAATGAACTTGGCCTCTTAAGATATAATAATTTCAATTTCTGAAATGACTCAACCTTTCAAGACCTTGAATTCTTTAACGTAAATTTGTTCTTCCTCGAAATTCTCACACAAATATTTCATTTAGGTGTGATTAAAATAATTTGAAACAAAGGTGATCCTTTTCTTCAATTGTATGAACTTATGGGCGTTGGCATTTGAGGCTTCTTGGTCTTTGTAGATGTTATAATAAGGCCTTTCAACCTTTTTGAGTGAGTCTTGAGGCCTTCTTAGCCTTCATGAGATTAGCCCTAAGGACTTGATACCCTTTGAAAGAATACTACTTGAGGTAACAATGAGGGAATTTGGTGCCTTGCCACAAGCTCCAAATTTTCAACAAAATTTATACTTTTTATTTTAGATTTTATCATAGAGGTGTTCTTTTCTAGCATTGTTATAGGGCACATACAAATAGATAGGTCTTATATACTTATTTATTTAAAAAAAAAATCCTACGATTTCGAGGGATATAATAAACTTGTTCACGGTGCTATAAATTTGTGACCCAAGGGGGTTTCCCTAATGTGAAGTATCAATTTGACCTCGATTTGTATGCAGTAGGAGCCCCATCTAGAGTGTTGGCTTGGCCACCATAACTCTAAGGTTTTCCTTGGCTGAAATGAATAACATCAGAGACTATAGCAAAAATTTCATTAAATTTGGATGTATTCAGTGGATCTAGAATATATAACTTTAACTAGATTAAGTTTTTTCAAAATGGGCAGTTAGAAATTCACTTAGTTCACTAATTTTAATGTAGATATTCATCATTTTTTGTAAAAAAATTATCATGATAAAATTTATTAAACAAATTTACATAAACTTGCAAAATGAAATCTTTCACGTCTTAATCTTGGATTCCTTACATTATCTATTTTAAAATTTTTATGGTTTGTATTAAAATATAAGCTTCTCATGGTTATTTCATGAAAAGAATCATGTGTATTTTGCTATTATTAACCCATTTAATTATAATCTGATATAGTGAATATCATGTATGCGTTAAGTTACAATTATTACTAAGACAATGTTCGCACAATTTAAAATTCTATCACCTTTGCAACACTAGTAGTATTATTGAAGATTTAAAAGATCTCATAGATCATCGAGCTTACACTCATATTGGATTTAAATTTCAAAACATTTGTGATGCTACAAACCTTCTTGATATTTTAACCAAACAAAATAATGACAAGCTTGAAACACTTCTTTTAATGCTTTTTGAGCATAACAATAAACTTCAAAATAATTTTGGGTAGTATATTTTTTCCTTCTTATATACCATATTTGGTCTTAGTGGATCATAATCATCATTATCAGCATCATCGTTTCATACCACTGTAGGAAATTTGCACCATTTTAGAGTTGAAGAGAAAATATTTTCTTAGGATCGAATAAAATGTTTAATGTGAGTAGTACCATAATTTATTTTTATTTATTATTTGTACTTTTGTGTTAAAAACTAGGTTGATTAAGGCTTACTTAATGAATAATAGATTAATATGCAGTATACATATTAAGTATAAAATTGTTTAATCACAAATGATCATATTAATGTCTCCAATATATACCAACATGGATCCATCTTAAGTACGAATGTAGGTATCAAATTTCTTCACGTGCAAACATTTTTAGAGTGCAAAATACAATGTGTTATTTTTCATTGTTGAAACTATATTGTTCAATGCTAAATAGAGTATACATAAGACCAATACAAATTTTAACCATAAAAACTTATTATTAAATTTTATATATAATATATATATATCTGAAGCTGATATTGACATAAATTAGTTAACATATATCTTCAAATAGTTTATTTGAATCTCTAACTGAAATATTTTTGAAAAGTATAACATTTAAACATCTAATTCACACATTTCTTGTTCTTCTAATTACTTTACAACATATTCATTATTTTACTTTTCTATTTAGAACATAATTTTTATCTGAAAGGGGCACAAACAGATAGACAAACTTACACATCTACTCATATTGGGTTGTAGGATGAGCCTCTCGAATCAATTACTAATCATTTTAATGATTAAAATCACTCATGAACTAGAATAGTAACAAAGTAGTACAATTTGATTATTTTCAAATACAAGAGGAAAGAGAGAAAATTGACTAAACTATTTATTACAAATGTTTAGTTTCTATTCATGTAGCGATTAAGGATATTGTATTGAAAAGAACATATGAAAATTCATCTAAAACTTAGATTCCTTACATTATTTCTATTATCTCTTTTTTGCTTAAGCAAGAGACAGCCCTTCTATTAACTTAGGTAAAAAAATATTTTACATGTGTTACAAGAAAATTCCCAGAGGAACAAACTCCTACAAAGGGGAGTGAAAATAAACCTAAGTGCCGAAAAAAACCTCAAAAAATTAGATTGAGACAAGGTTTAGATTGCCCAAAACCAACCAAAGAGCTATCATCTAATAATCCAATGGTCAAGATTCAACTCGTGCAAGGGCACAATTCTCAGAAAAACCTAAATTTGACCGATCAATGTTAATGGTTTATCTTCTCCTTCTAATCCAATGGTTGTAGTCCATCTCGAGCGGCTTAAAAGCCCACTAAATACTGCGCAATGAAGGCGATTTTAATTTTTGGTCCTCCACCATGTGTTGCTTCCTGAGTGGAATCAATGGCTTTTCCTTAATACCATATTTGGTTTGGAAGGCATCCGATGAAGGTGGTAAACAATTAGTTCTTTTATCCTCTCGGCCCCACCAACATGCACACCAAAAGGTGATTGTTGATCTTCCCTCTCTAGATCTGACAACCACAGACCAAATCGGCCCACATAACTACTCACGAAAAACCCTAAAGTTGCACAATCAATGTTGGCCATTGATCCTTTCCTTCTGATCCAATGGTTGGAGTTCATATCACGTGGCTTAAAAGGCTCGTTGTATACCTCATGATGAAGGCTGTTTCTTTTTGGTCCTCTGCCACATGTTACTTCCTGAGTGGAATCATTGGCTTTTCATTAAAACTGTCTTTGGTCTGGAATGCACCCGATGAAAGTGGTAACCCATAAGTGGTTTTATCCTTTTGGCCCCCCTAACTTGCACACCAAAAGATGGCCAATGATCTTCCCTCTCAAGATCTGATGGCCATAGACCAAATCGGACCACATAATTGCTCACGAGATACCCAACGATGAGGGTGGTAATCATTATCCATTCAACTCCACACATCTCCTGTTGAATGGCATCGCTTGTCTTCCAGGAAAAATTCTCCCTGGACAGAGGTTGCCCAAAGAAGGTGGTATGTCTTGGCCTGTTTTTGACCCAGTAATCTCTTCGTTTAACACCTTCATCTTCCATGGAACCATTCCTCCTGTGAACAGATATCTGCCTCTATTTTTGGAAGCTCCCTTAGAAAACTGACGGTGCATCTCTACTGATGGGCCATCTGAAGTGAACTTATCCCTTGATTTCATAAAGTAAAATTATTTCTGATGATTTTTCCAAATACTGTTGTCTATCACTAAGGGCCTGAGATGAGCATTCCTCCTTCAACCTATCATCCATTACCTCCTCCCGCCAGCAGCACAAGTCGATATGCTTGTTTCGAACCCCCTCATTGCCAAGCCAGTTCACAACTTTGTTGGCTTCCCTGCGGACATGCACCAACCTAAGAGTTCTTAACATTCTTAGGTGTGTTTGGATTCTTTGGTAGAATTGTAGAAGCTGCCAATGTCCTGAGATTTTCTCTGGTGTAGCACCAGCATTTATCCTCTTCACTGAGTTAATGACTAATTCCGAGCCAGCTTCAATGATGACATTGTCAATTTTGTACTTGAGAAATATTTCTAGTTATAATTCCATCACCAAGAGATTACCCATATTATTGGTAGATTTTCCTAGATAACTGTGGAAGATGATTTGTATGTTTCCTTTCTCATCCCTCATGACGCCTCCATATCCAGCTTCTCCCAGATTCCCTTTTGATGCCCCATCAATGTTAAATTTTAAAAATCCATGTGAAGAGGGTTGCCATGAAGCCTTTTCTATTGAGGTATTCTTGTTGATTTGCATAGAACCTTGGGGGGGATGAACCTTGAATTCTAACTTCTTCAGTATTCTAGCCTGTCTTTGTCCGGTGGGTTTTCTAGTGGCTACACCTCCTAGGATGTGAACAATCTCTTTGAGTTGTTTAAGGATTAGCTTAAGGATGCTACTCACCAGACTCGCTTTATCCATGAAAATCTTGTTGCTGCACTCCTTCCAAACATTCCAAATTATGAATCCTGGGACGGCATCCAGGCGGAGTTAATGTTCTCATTATCCAAAAAAAAATCACCATTTTTCCAAAGTAGAAATGATGTCATTTACATTTCTAACTATCTGCTTGAAGACTTATCCCAACGAGTTTCAAAGTATTGTAGTGAAAGTACATCTATTCAGGAGATGATTTGTAGTTTCTTCCTGTTGTCTACATAAGTGACATCTTGAGGCGCCAACAAAGCCTCTTTTTCATAGGTTATCCCATGTCAGAATCTTGCCCTGTTGAAGTAGCCATTTGAATAGTTTGACTTTCATCCAATGAGGATTATCCTAGAGTTCTTTCTACGTCTTATCAATGTTTGGAAGGTTAAGCCCTAAATCTATCCTTTTAGCCTCCTTAAGCTTGAAGATACATGCCTTGTTCTTTCCCCATATTAGTTGATCATCCAAGGTTGAGGTCAACATTTGCCTTTTCTCTAAAAGACCTTTATGGGCTATAGCTTGAGTGTGCAACACACCTATTCCAATGTAGTCTAGAAGTTTCCATGTTCTCCATTTCTCATTGTTCCTTGATTGGTCCCAATAGTCACGTACCCACCTTAATCCTTTCTTGATGGTATTGGTGTGAATGTCTGCTAATTCTTCACTTCAGAGATTGTCCTCCTGCTACCAATTATCCTCCTAGAACCAGGATGGATTTCCATTTCTTATCTCCCAGAAGCTATGACTTTTGACTAGGGCCCTATTCTCCCATGCCCTATTCCATATTGTAGAACCTTTAACTTGTCCTATCATTCTAATGAGGTTCCTCTCCTGCCACCCTCTTGCATATTTTTTCTTCCATAGTTTTGCTCAGGGGGCTTGTATTTCCTTTAGCCATCTCCACTAGATTTTGGCTCTAAGAACCCTGTTAAGAATTCTTGGGTCATGAAGACCCAAACCACAATGGGACTTATGTTTGCATACCCTGCCCCATGCCACAAGGGCCCATTTCTTCTTTTCTTCACCTTTCCCCCAGAGAAATTCCCTCTGAATATTGCTTATATTAGTAATTACACCAGTTGGTGCTAGAATGGCTGAAAGCATATAAATAGGGATACTTTGGAGGATAGCCTTAGTTAAAACCAATCTCCTTCCTAGATTCAATGCTCTATTTGTCCATTTTCTAATATTATCTTTTAGCTTATTAAGAATGAGCTCCCAGATATCCTTGTGTAGCACTTTGTCAGTGAGGGGAATGCCCAGGCACTTCGTAGGCAGTGACTCCCTTCAAAAGCCCAAAATTCTGGAAATATCTCTTGGTATTGAAATATCTATATTGAAAAAGAAAATATTTGATTTCGTAAGACTTACCTCTGTGGCTGCTACCCTAGAAAACTCACTCAGAATCTGCTTGAATGCTTTGGCTTCCTTGACAATGGGTGTGCCTTGAAGCATAGTATCATCCATAAATTTTTGGTGTGTCACAGTGTCCCCACCTTGTGTGAGTCCCAGACCCTAAATTCTCCCTTCCTTTATGGCAGCTTTGATTGCTCTCCCTAACCCTTCGATAGTTAGAATGAAAAAGAAAGGAGAAAGAGGATCACCTTGCCTGAGACCTCTAGAAGGCTTGAAGGTTTTAGAGGGAGAGACATTGAGAATAATTGAATAGCTAGCGGTGGTGACTAGCGCCATAACCCATTTAATCCAATGGTAATCAAAGCCATAGGATTTTAATATTGCTCTTATGTATGACCATCTAAGTTTGTCATAGGCCTTTTCTATGTCCAGTTGAATTATCATTCTTGCATGTTTATTGGTGTTGAGTGAATGAACCATTTCATGTGCTTGAATTATACTATCTAGAATTTGTCTCCCTTTAACATAGCCCGTTTGCTCCTTTGACACTAGGGTTGGGAGGAGCAGTTTGAGACAGTTGGAAATTACCTTGGATATTATTTTGTATACCACATTGCATAGTGCTATAGGTCTAAATATGTCTATAGAGATGGCCTTTTCCTATTTGGGGATTAAGCCTATGAAAGATTCATTGAGCACCTTTAAGACTATCTTAAAATGTTGAGAGTCTTTCACTAACTGCAGGATATCTAGTTTAACTATCCTCCAACAAGCTTTGAAAAAGTCCTTCCCATTATCCATCTCTTTAATGACTTCCTCAATTTCTTCCTTTGTAATTGGTCTATTAAGATTGTAATTATATTCTCTAGTAACCAATTTAGGAATATACTGAGAAATTTTTTCCATAAACTGGGTTCTGTCTTCTGAGGTTTCCTCATCAATTTCCTGAAAATGCTAGACTAGAACCTTCTCCATCTCTTCATGAGTTTTTCTTTCTATTCCATGCTGATATTTAAGTTTGACAATTCTATTGTTGCTTCTATGAGCTATGGTGGATCTGTGAAAGAATTTGGTGTTTCTCTCCCCTTCTTTAATCCATTATACTCTGGATTTATGTCTCTACAATATTTCCTCTTCAAGACATCTATTATCCAATTCCTACTAGAGTGACTCTGCCATCTCTTTCCTTTCATCTATATAGCCTTAGGTGATAAGAATATGGTTTATTTCCTTTAGTTTCTTTTCCTCATCTCCTTGAGCTTTGAAGATATTACCGAATTCCTTTTTACTCCATTCTTTGAGTTTGCCTTTAATGTGTTTGAGCCTACAATGTAGAAGGAGAATCTTTGTATCTTGAAGTTGAAGCTCTTCCTTCCACCATTTTTCAATGTTTGTGAGGAAATCTGAGTGTGTGAGCCAAGAATTATCAAATCTGAAGGGGGAGTTCCTTGGTTTACCAAAAAAGAAGGCTTCCAATTGGATAGGCCAGTGACCTGAAACTCCAAGAGGCAGTATGTGCATAGTAATGCTATTTCCCATGAGAAGAAGTTCCTCTGAAATAATGAATTTGTCCAATGTTGAGGCTACTTAGGTATGACCCCCTTTTTTATTCCAAGTGTAGGCTCCATTACTTGTTTCCATATCAACCAATTTCATATTGGTAATGAATTTCTAGAAGGAAACCGAATCTCTACCAAGTGTTCTAGTTCATCCTTTCTTCTCCATGAGTGATTTTGTCATGTTAAAATCCCCTCCAAGAATCCAGGGTAGGGCTGGGTATCTCCTCTTCAAATCCTCCATTATTGTGAGGAGTCAAAGTTTATCCTCCATTGGCTACAGACCATAGACATTGGCTATCATGTAACATTGTCTGTCACCCACTGGTTGGAAAATTAGAGAAAGGTGATGTCTGGATGCCTCCACATCAATCACACCAAATTTTTGTCGATTCCATAGAATGAGAATGCCACCAGAAGATTTATTTGCCTTAACTTCAAGGTATTCATATCTATTTAACCATTTTGTATATTTCTTGTGGATCTTCTCCACTGAGCATTTTGCTTCCTGTATGAATACCATGTCAGGTTTTTCCTCTCTGATCCTGTTACATAGGTTCCTTCATTTTCTTCTACTCCTTAGTCCTCTAATGTTACAGGTTGTGATTTTCATTGAGGTGGGGTTTTAAAGGAGTAACTGGAAAAATATTTCATGCTTCCTGAGTCAATCATGAGTTTTCCACATTCCAGCATTAGTTCTTTCTGTCTTTTTCTTCCCCTCCTTTTACCTGGATTTTTTGTCAGTTTTCCTATTATTAATTCTATTGAGGAAGTTCCTTTATTTTCCTAGTTATAATGTCCTCTTTTGACTCCTGCAGCTGCTTGATGTGACTTGCTAAGGAATATCTATTGTACCTTTCCACATCCTCCTGAGGGATGGAGTTTATTCCTAGGTTTCCTCCTTGTTCTAGGAACTTTTCCAGCTCTAAGTTCTCCCTTTCTAGGATATCCTATAAGTCTTCATCCTTTGTACCACATTCACTTTGAGTGATTTCCTAGTATATTTATATTTCCATTGTAATCAAAGGGTCCTTCGTGTGTTCATTCTATTCCTAAATGAACTCCATGCTCGTCTCTTTTCCTTTCCCCCTTACTAACTGATTCTCTATACTTTCTTGATGACCTCCGTCTACTTCTTTTTCTCCTAAGATCTCAAGACTGTTGTGACTTCTTGTTTTGTTATCATTTTTAATAGGGTTCTTTTGTGTCTTCCTTCCGCCTCCTTTTCCTTTTCCTCCTACTTTGGTGAAACCTGTCTAGTCTTTCCTTTTGCTGGTGTTTAGGTTTTCCTCCCTTCTATTAAGGGGGCAATCTCTAGATAGGTGCCCATGCTCACGACATTTGTGACATCTGAATAGGATACGTTCATAGTCAACTATTTGAACCCATTCCTCATCATAGAATTCTAGAATGACCTCATCTAGAAGGGCTCCTGATAGGTCCATCTCCACACATATATGGCCATAGGGGGTGTATTTTCCCCATATAGTTTCCTCTGAAACTTTTTAGAAATGACCTAATTTATTGCCTATATCTTTGAAGGACTCTGGCATCCAGTAATCTAAAGGTAAGGAGTAGATTATAATCCATACCAGTAGCAAAGTGGAGTTTTCTCGTTCTGGAACAAAGTTCATTGTCCATGGTCGCATATAGAGACCAGCAGCTGCAAAGAAGTATGGTCCTCATTCAAAGCTCATGTCTTTGTCTTCCATGTTCGTGAAAAACACTGTAAAAAAACATTTGGATCCAAGATGTGTATTTAACTCCCCCTTTGGTTTCGAGTTGTATTTTATCTAGGTGTACAATGCTTTCCCTAATGGCCAGATTCCCATAAATTTTCAAATGATGGCATAGTTTTCAATGTGATCCCTATGCGCTTGGAGAGCTAGATCATTCAGAATAACCCAAGGTTTAGTTATGGTTTTGGGTTTATAGGGCCCCAACTTGCCTCTATTCTCTATTCCCTGACCTCTATCTTCCGCTTTCTCCTCATGTCAGTCTTCTTCATGGGCCCCTTGATCTGGATGGGTTTTGTAGCCTTCCACCTTCTGAGTTTCAATGTTTTTTGTCTTCACCTCGAAGGGTCATGGAGGTTTGTTCTTATTCCATCCTCTTCCTTTGTTCGAAACCACATTAGTGTAGGAGGGAGTCAAGCTTCCTCCTCCCTAGCCCTCCATGGGTACCTGTTGCCCTCTGTCACTCTCTTGGTTAAACCCTAGAACCCTCTACAGAACCAGTCCATCACCGAGCTGCATCTACATTATTTCTATTATCCTTAATATTTATATTTATGTATTAAATTTGCCTCATGAATAATAGATTTTGTGAAAAGTTTCTTACCTATAAAGTTTTTTAACAATATATTAACATTGTTTTTCTTACTATTATTGACCATTTTAAATTGACACTGACTACTTTTCCTAAGTCGAGTACAAATTCATTATAATAGTACAATGTTGGCACCACTTCAAAATCTATAAGAGGAAATATTTTATAAGTCTAGTTGTGTTGTTCAATGATCGATTTTTTTTTTTTTATAAATTAGAGTGCAACAAAATAGAAAATTTGATTTATATCAGTTACAATAAGGAATATTATGGAAAAATCACTTCAAACCTTATTACAAGCGTCTAACATCTATTCATTAAGTGTTTAAATGATTTATATTAAATAGAATATGAATTAGGTACCCCACTATTGTTTTAATAGAGCAAGTTTAGAAGATGTTTTTAAGTGTATTATTGAATTTGATTATGCATATCTGATATGGTGAGAAGACATGTTGGTCGAATAAAGCTTTGAAAACTTAAATATTTTATGGCAATGTTATGTAATTTGTAACAACACATGATTACATTGAAATACTAAATAATATAAAACTCCAAAAATAATATGAAGAGAATAATTTATATACAACAAATATTGAAAAGTGTGTCTGAATGTAATAGATCCTTCAAAAAAATTACATTCATGACTCATATAAACCTAATATTAAGATATTTTTTCTTGCAATGTTCATTCTTTGGCATCCATTCCCACACTATGGTATTAATTAGAATATAACCAAGTTCTGTGTCATCAAGATTTGGTATCCAATATTGCTCTAAAAAATTTCCATTGTATTTTCCTGACATAGGCTTCCACTAGTCAACCTTTACATGAAGATTCTCAATTTCATTATCCCTAAAGATATTTGAGATGGATTTTGCCATCCAAATCATCTCTCCTTCATCCTCATATCCTGATCTAACTAGAAACATCCTTCCTTTGATAAAATCCATCATCAAATTGAATGTTGGCTTTGGCTTGTTTCATTTGGATCCAACATATATTGTTTCATCTATCGCATTATCAAAATCTCCATCCATAATACTTGAGATTACATGGAGCACATTACAATCAACATCAATTCTTTGCCTTCTCTTTGGTCACAAATCCTCATAATATGAATCACTTCCATGTATTATTCTATGATCATTATAGATTCCACCTAATGTATCAAGAACTCTCTCCTAATACACTACCTTACTTTTCAATTCCTTTGTAACAGTTGGTGAATTCTCATTCCCAATAGTGTCTTTCCACATTTATATGTATGATGTTATCCCTTCATTTAGTTCTTTTAAATAGACATCATTCTGTTTGGAAGCTTAGAAAGATGTCTTCCCTATGGGAATTATAGGTCGACCTTCATCATCTCCATCACTCAACTTGTTTTGACCACTTAGTATCTCTAATTTATTCTTCATACCTTAGTATTGAAACATCATTGAGTGCAAGAAATTAGAAGTATTGGACATTAAGATGTCCAACTAATGCATTTTTTCCCTCCTTGGTGTATCCATTAAGGAAACTTTTGAAATCATAGACCTTGTCAATAAGTATACGTCGAAACACTCGATTTTCTTCAACTATGTGATATGTCTTAATCATTTTACGTTAAGAATATATATCTTTACTTTTTAGGTTGGAAGACATTCTTCTATAGGTTCCCTCTATGTATTCATGGGTGTGACCCATAGGCAAGAACCCAACCTCAATAGTGATGAAGACACCAAGTGAAGTTAAAAGTGATAGAAACATGAAAAGATAGTGATTCTTATTATCACTTTCTACGTTGTCCAATTGTAACAACAAATGTTGACGAAGAGGATTAAAATCAACATTTTGACCTTTTGATCTTCCATGAGATATAAAATCATCATTGTACACTTGACATTTTGAGTAAAAATAGGTGTCAAGTAATGCATTTGTAAGTGGGTTTCTTGAACTTCCAATTTCATAAAGTAGATCACCATGCATATCCATTTGTGGGTCTTCAAGGTCCCTTGAGCACTTTGCAAGGGATGTAATAGTAAATTTTGATCCCATGTGTACAAATGGTAAAGAGAAATGACCAAAACCTCTTCCCTTATTCCCATGTGTAAGGAGACCTTTCAATGACAATCCTAAATTTGTTCCTACAATGGATTTTGATTTGACATGTAGCCTTGTTATTGAAGTCTTTTTTTTGTCCATTTTATTATGGATAATGAACAAATACTCCTTTGGAAACTGCTCTAACATAATTTTGTGGGCATAGTAGCATTATCTTCCACACATAACAATATTTTTATGGTTTTTCAAACTACCTCGTGCCTTTTCTTCAAACTCTTTTGTAGTTCCTAACTTCATTTGTGTTTTCAACACAATACATTCACTGCATTTATTGAAGTTGGTGTTCCTTGAAAGTGCCACATCTCGAAACATAGTATTCCAGATTTTGCTCACTGTTGACTATGATATTGATGGGTAATTGAGCTTTTGAAGAGCCTCATTGATCTCTTTTAACAAAGAATTTTTTGTGTAAGTCGAAGGAAGAAATCTTAAAGGAGAATATTTTCCGTCTTCTTCAACTTGACATGTTTGGTTTGGTGAAAATTTTGAATTATCCAATACAACTTTGTGCAATATTTCTATGGCTACCTTTGTGTGAGCTTGTGCTTTACATGTGTTGGTGTTACCATGAATATCTTTGATCTATCCATGTTGGAAATAATGTTGGTAGTTATAGAATATGATTTGAGGAATTGTATATTATACCAGGCTTTCTTACAAATAATATTCCCATTAAATCTCATCTCCTTTACATTTCTAGCAATAGGTGGTAGGGAATGGCCATGGCTCTCTCACATGATTGTGTTTGACATGAGTGAATTCAAGACAAATTCCCTAATACAATTTTTATTTATTTGTCTCATACCCCTCCTAGCACCTGCAATGGCCTTCCTATCCACATGTTGAAGACAATATTTTCTATAACATACACATGCTGCCAAAAGTCAAATTAGTTTCACTTCATCTATTTTTGTTTGACATTTTTCAATTTTTTTCATAGCCTAACTCGTTTAATCCTTTTTTATGGCCTTCTTACATGCATATCAATTGAGTTTATATCTTCTGATTACAAAGATACCCATCCCATTTGTTTAAGGGATTTGTGCCCTCTATAACATCCCATATCGCCATTTCCTTGGGTGTCTCCTTAAACTTTTCCTTGACCCTTAGTATCAAACCTTTGTTGTCCACCAACTTATTTATTGGCCATCTAACCAAACAATATATAGACTTATCCCCAATTCTTTATCTCTCACAATTTCCATCTATCTCTTCCAAAAAACACCAAATTCCATTTCACCGAGTGTTTCACCCTCAACAATGTGCTCCTCGTAGACATTAACTAACATTCATTTGGAAATGCACACGATGGTTCCCATGCATTCATGTATAAGAGAAACCTTTGTACATATGAATCTAACCTATCTTAGGGAATATTTATGGCATGATCATGACTGTGAGGCTCCAAATCTGATTCTGGCTGAATCTCATAAGATCCCAATGCACCCCCTAACGTATGCTCAAATACTATTGGATGTGGTAGATGAGAATCATGTTTTAACACCTTCCAAATTTTAACCACTATGCATCCTTTATTTAACATATTTATATGCACTTTATGCCCAAGCTTTGTATTGAATATGGAACCCCCACCCAACTTCAATCCATGTTGCGGAAGATCTACCTTGTCTCCAATAGAAAATGTAGAAGAAACATTTGCACCTATAAGAAAATGTAAATAAGGTTAGTATTTACTTAATAAAACATTTACTATACTATCAATAATATTTAGCACGTGCCTCAATATTTTGATTTACCTATGTTGTGTCTCAAATCTATGATCTTCCATATATGTATGTCCCCTTCATTAACATCCTCATCAATCAAATGTGGTTGAGTGATACCAATTATCAAAATTGTAACATAACCTGCATTAACCCTTTCTCCAACATAATAAGTTCTAAACTCTACAGATTCGACCCTTCGTAGCCCAATGACCTGATCATTAGTAAGGAGATCAACATAGTCCCCTTTTGCTAAAATTATATTTTTCATTATATCTTTTATCAATTCTATAACAAAAATTAAATCGTAACATGTAATTAAAAGGTTGAACCATGTAAAGTGTGACTTTATATTTTTGAAAAAACACAACTTACAAAGAAGTAATATAGAGTCAATAATTTAAATAGTATCGTAGTCATATTGTATGTAATGAAACATTGTTTCCCAGCATCTAGTGCCTACTACCAAAAAATACTTTACATACAATACACAATCTAATATAAATATATATATATATATATATATATATATATATCTGTATGAAGACCAGGAAATTAGAAATGTAGATAGTATCATAGAATGAAAAATATAACCTCATATCAAACCACCAATTTCCTATTTAACTTTAGAAATGACTCTTGTAGTCTTGATGCATGTGTATGAATAATGATCATAAGGAATTTGTAGAAGTTGAAGAACCAAAACATGTTCCTTTGGAAAATATAAGATATTCCAAGATCGATGCTACATAAGATGTCTAAAATCCCCATGAGAAGGAGAAATTAAATTTATATTTCACTTAGTGAAGATGTTTGATGTTTGAACTTGATAATCGAAATCCAAATTAGAGGTTTTCTTCCAAATAAAAGTTTTGGTAGTGTAAATACTAGATAATTCTCATTTTTATTCTAAAAGAAAAGAATTTGCATTGGAAGAAAAATATAGTATACCTCAATAAGACATTTATTCATAAACTTCAAAATTATACAAATCTCACATTATTCTGCATGAATCAAATAATTATGATTGAATTATTGTGCTTGTGCCAAAAGGAAATCTATATCATTATCTTTCCTTCCAACTCAAGCACAAATGTAGTGGCAACAATAACATATATTTATATACGATTATTTTGCACTATCATTGATCTTCATATTGTTCCAAATTCAATAAAAGGGCACATCAAAAGCTATAACTCTAACCATTGTGATTATTTAAACAATGTCACTCGTAGAGCATTGGTTGCATAAGTATAATGGTGTCTAGAAGAAAGTTAGTAATCACTAGGTATCCTTCTTGCATAATCACAAATGCACGCCAAGAACAATATGAGAACACTAACCTTTGTGAGGGTGAAATATTGATAGTTTTCCTTTCAGCACAAGAACAAAGATCTAATGCATTCTATAATTCATTATTACACAAATACAAGCACATTTCGAACAATAATTTTGCATTGAAAAAAAAATTAACGCATGAAAGATTTATTTCTATCACAAACACAAACACATTTTCAACTGCAAGATGAAGGAAATTTAACTTATGCTAACCTTCCTTCTAGCATAAAGACAAACATATATCTAATAACAACATTGCCTTATGAAGGAAATATAATGTGCTAGCTTTCCTTCTATTACAAGTAGAAGCCCATTTCGAACAACAACATTGCACCTCAAATGAAAGCTAACAATCAATATCATTCCTTCTACTACAAACATAAGCATATTGCTAGAAGCAACATTACATGGTCAAATAAATCTAGCACATGCTAGATTTCCTTCTAGCACAAACACAAGCATGTTGCCAAGAGCAATATTATAAGGTGAACGAAATCCGCCACATGATAAATTTCCTTATAACATAAATAGAAGCATATTACTCACAAAAACATTGTAAAGTAAAAGAAATATTACACATTCTAGAGTTTCTTCTAGCACAAACACAATCACATTGTCAAAAACAACATTGCAAGGTGGAAGATATCTAGCATACACTTGATTTACTTCTAGCATAAACACAAGCACATTCCCAACAATAACATTGTAGGACAAATGAAATCCAACGCATGATAGAGTTCCTTCTAGATCAAACACAAGTTCATTTCCAACAATATTGCATTGGAAAAGAAATCCAATGCAAGTTATATTTCATTCTAGCACAAATAAAAGCACGTTGCCAACAACGATATTGCATTGCGAAAGAAATCTATTGCATATTAGATTTTATTCTAGTACAAACACAAGTAGTTTTCTAACACCAATAGTGCATTGCAAAATAAATTTAGTGCATGTTAGAATTCCTTTCACCATACACAAACATATTGCCAACATCAATATTGTAGGGTAAAAGAAATTTATCTCATGCTATATTTTCTTCTATCACAAACATAAACATTTTTCAAATAACAATATAGCAAGGTGAATTATATCTAACATACTATTTGTACTTATATCTCAAACACAAAGATGTCATGAATAGCAACATTGCAAGGTGAATGATATCTAACACATGCTAGGTTTCCTTCTCTCGCAAGCACAAGCACATAACAATACTATAGGGTGAAAGAAACATACTGCATATTAGATTTACTTCCAGCTCAAACAATCATATTGCAAAAAACACCATTACAAGACAAAAGAAATTCGGTATGTGATAGATTTCCTTCCAGCACAAACACAAACACATAACATTGTAGCGCTAAAGAATCTAGCACATGTTAGATTTTGTTATAGCAAGAACACAAACATATTACCAACAACATTATATGGCAAAAGAAATCTAGCACATACCAGATTTTCTTTTAGCACAATAATAAGCACATTGTCAATAACATCATGTAAGGTGAGGGAAATGTGACTCATACTAGACTTCCTTCGAGCACGAACAATTGAATTGCAAACAACAACATTTCAATGCGAAATAAATCTAGTGCACACAATATTTCCTTCTAATGCATATACAACCACATTGTCAATAAACTCATAGAAGGGTGAAAGGAATCTAATGTATTCTAGATTTCATTCTAGCACAAACACAAACACATTATAACATTTTTAGATAAAAGAAATCTAGCACATGGTATTATTTACTTCTAGCACAAGCAAAAGCATATTGCCAACAACCACATTGTACTGAAAAAAAAATCTAGTGGATGCTAGATTTCTTCGAGCCAAAATAGAAGCATGTTGTCAATAACAACATTGCAAGGCGAATAAAATCTAAGACGTGTTAGATTTACACATAGCACAGACACAAACAAACAACAACATTTTTTCCAAACAAGAAGTTCAATAATATGTGAGTAAAAAGGCCCTATAACTCCCTTTATGAGACATTGCCGCTCAACATCTAGAATTTTTGAAGTACTCATAAAACCTTCAATAGATGGAAGTTGATTAGGAGATAGTCTTTAGCTTCCCGTGGCCAAAATGAATAAACTTTATCAATATATATTTGCAAGAACCCACTCACAACTTGACAAGCAGATAAGTCCACATGTGAAGTTAAAGGATCCTTTCGAAGTCTTTGAAATCCCATCCTTAATTCCACATAGGAATTGTGAAGAAAAACCTTCAATTCCTTATTCCAAGAGGTAATAATTTGATTGTGTGTGTCATGTTTATTTCTTAAAGTAGTTACGAAGGCTTGATTTTCAAATAGATATTGCCGTGCATTGTGCCATATAAGAAAACATAACATTATCATCACTAGCATGCTGACTGAGAAATTCAATGGAAGGGGGGATAAGATGTAATTATCGAAACAAACCCTTGTAGTTTTTCCATTCTAGGACACATTTGTAGCAACAACAACAATTTGAGCCAAGTTGTAAGATATATAACTCCTATCCAATTCCACACTTGTCTGTCCGAAGCCAAGGGTAATGGCAACAAGCCATTTTTCAGTAATCTTGCTCTCATATTCAAATATGCATACATCTATAGTATGCAATTTTGTTGCAACACTTGAGCTAATAAATAGATTTGATATTTGAAATTTTCTCCACTTTTTCTGCAGGAAATAAACTCCTTAGAATGGAAAATGTGGGACCCATAGAGACAACATAATTCTGGCATGGAAATGACAATCCTGTTTCTCAAGTTGACAATAACACCTGTTCAACTGACATAAAACCCAACAATACAAAAAAACCATGATCTTTAAATTTCTTAAATAATCATTTCATTCTCTGATCACCACTTTCAACAACAACTTTTGTAGATTTAGATTTCGAAGGCATACAAATAATTGTAGAATCAGATGAGCCCCAAGAAAAATTTTTTCTAATAGAAAGTGGAAGAAATTGATCTTGGAACCTCCCAAGAAAATTTTTACCTCGTAAATAATACATTTTTGCACTTGATGATCTTGAAGGCATAAAATGACCAAGGTTCAAATACGTATTAAGGACCAAACCCAAAGGATCAAATAAATAAAGGAATCCATTAGAAACTATCAATGGAAGGTCACATAGCAGGTAACAACTCAGTAAGCCTGAGCCATAGCTAAGGGTTTGACCTCAAAGTTTCCATGGAGGATTAAGATGGAGAACACATATTTCCTCCATACTTAGCACAATCTATTCAAAAGTAATTATGAGAGCAGGCCCCTTGAATTAAACTAGATTAGGTTGAAGTAAAGATTGTAATGGGTGATCCCACTTATCATATATAATGTGTAATTTATTTCCTTGGTATTGGTCTGCTATCTCTGACAGGTCAAACAATATAAGGTCGTCATTCCCATATCTCTGAAATAGTAAGCTATTTTAGAATGATCCATACAAGGAAATGTTTTTTCCAATTCTTGATCTATGAATGGAATATATTGTAGTGACTTTGCACCAAGTCACTCAGCCAAATCATTTCTTATAAATCAACAATGTGTAATGGTGATTGTCTGTTGTGAAGGCCCATATGAAAAGTGGTGTAATGATGATAAGACTAATGAAACTACTACTAGGATACCCACCCATCTTTCCCTTTATCCTACAAAACACTCCCAGGCGTGAAATCCTTTTTTTGCCAAGTGCTTTCTTGTAAAAGGGGAAAGTAATGAATTATTTAAACTGGGTGAATACTTTTCTTTGAGGAAAATAGTATGTAAAACATGAAGCCTCATCTCCTTACCAGGTAAGGCTAACTAGGCTTGATTGATATCCATGATCGAGGAACTATATTGGTGGTAAAATTTGTTTTTTGCACTACGATTGGTGATGAACTTTGAAAGGCACACGTGTTATCATCTTCAGAATGTTAACAGTTGAAGAAGAATCGCAAAGTGCTAACAATAGTTACACATCCATGGCATCTCTAATTCTTCCAACTTCTATAACATAATCAGTGTAGCTGAAACCTTAGAGACTTTTGGATCCACTGTTCTTAGAAGAATGCAACAGGGTTAGAAGTTGGTGTCCAAGCAGTTACTCATATTTATCACAAGTTGAACAACTGGTTTTCTTATTCTATATTACTCTCAAGATCTACTTGCATGCCACAAAGAAAAGAAGGTATTGTAAAAAGAATCTCTCTCTGCTTCTAAAGGAAAACAATCTCTGTGAAATGACAAAGGCTATTTTTTGTTATTTTTATAATAGTTGCCTTAAGAACATTACCGGAGAACTCATTATCCATTGCAGCATTTGAAAATGACACAGCGCACTGGTTCTCAAGAATTTCTTATTTGTTAGAATGAAATAGGTCCTATAAAATGTAAGTCTGTCAACCCAAAATTTATTTACACAATTGGAGGGTTAATTTAGCTAGACTCCATCATGTTGGTTTTGTTAAACTTGGCAAATAGGGGCCAAATTCCACTTTGGGTAGCTCCTATGGGAAATATTATTGCAACATTAAATTCTTCTCTTGTATAAGACCAAAATCGATCTAAAGATCACCAAATTTGGATAAGGAAAATGGATTTTTGAATTTATGTTCTCTCAAGTAAATTCATAAGGTCAACCTCATCCTTATGTTAACTCATGAAGCCTAATGGTCATGTCCCATGAGCCTCCATCAAATTGTATATATAGAGGTGTGCTCTCACCACAATTCGACACATCCAAGTGCACCATCAATGCCTCTTAAAAAGGTGGAAATCTAAGGCAAGGACGTAGGTGTCAAGAGTCAAGTTTATGAAGATTTTTATCTCTATTTACGGTGTAATTTCCTTGGGAGAGAGTCGCAGGTCTGAGGCACCATGGTTGGAGGCTAGAGGATTATTTGTGAAGTTTAACTCTTGATTATGAGAGTGAGTTTCTTGTTGGATAAGGCCGCAGTCAGAGGTATGCTCATTGGGTATTTTTCTATGCCATTTGGTGTGTTACATCTCTATTACAAGCCACAGAAAGAGGGTTTCTACAGAAACTTATTGGTAAGTAGTTTGTAGGGTGTAAACTCCTTCTCTCTAGGCCACATATGCCCAGGCTAGAGCGTAGCTAGGTTAAGCACTCTTGCATGTGTTTGGGACTGCTTTGTAATATCTCATAGGTGAATATTGCACCAAGGAGGAAGATGCATCCAAGAGGGAGTTCTACATGATGTTTGGGCTTGTCATAGTTCAATTTTTCTCTCCTATAATAGGCCACAACCCTAGTTGTGTGTTACAAGTAGGCCACGGACTGTGACAACCTTGGAGAGGAGGCTCAAATGATGGTAGGAGGTCGTAATCCTTGGGTCTCTTGGATGGGAGACCATGACTCTTATCTTTTGTTTGAATAATAGTCCAAATCATCAGAAAAGTGGAATAGAGGTGTTTGTAGGAAGGCCATAGTCAGGTAGGGGTCCAAGAGCAAAGAAAGAAGGTTGTAACAGTTTTCCATCAAACCCTCTCAATAATTGGCATTATCTCAGTTCATCATTACAGAAGTGTTTCAACCCTTTAAGATCATTGACCTACATTGTTTCTATGAATCACATTTTATGATTTGCATTCTATAATCTCTGGCCTACTTGGTGTTCATAAGAATCACTACAGATCTCTCCAGTTGCATGGCAATGACTCATTATGCCTACTCAACAGCTTGATATGTAAAATAGTCTGTTGAAACTCCATATTGTCCATGATACAATGGATAAGATATGACACATGGAAATTGATACTTTGCAAATCCCATGATAGTGACTACAATTCTCATCTATAACATATTTGTACTGTTGTAACCTTGCAGTATAACATAATTTAGATTTCATTAACTTCGTACTAATGAATCTTGCACCTGTGATTATTATTTGAAGTAGTCTGAACTATAATCTAGCCAAAGATAGCTCTCTCCTATAATAAGACCTTATCTCAGTGCTCTAAAATCAATATCTATGATATATCTCCATAGATCTGGGTTATAAATTGACAAGAACCTTGCATAGAAGTAACATTGACAACGTTAAGTCTTTAGCACAATAAACTCTGTAGCTGCTGGTATATGATATAAATATATATGGAACAATTCCTATGATGAAGATAAATGACAAAAGCAATATATGGGGTTCAAGTTAATCACACTCTTGTATTGTGTCAATCTTTGAAGATCTAATTTTATTAGTTGAAATACCTTTGTGGCTCCAATTTGAAGAATATAATTTGAGGTAGTATGTCCGAAGATTTTAATCTTGTGAAGATCACCCTTGGAACACTATGATGATTACCTTGTTCACTTGATCATCCATAATTGATTGGTGGCTTACTACTATTGAATATTTCTATATCCTTTCTGTAGATTGAGATATCAAGTCATTGTCTCTAAAGGAATAGATTGAAATGTCACTTCAATTGCTTCTCTATATATTCTATTGAAAATACATTCAGATAGTTACATTTGTTAAGAGTAAGTGTTGTATGCGTTTTGCAAAGGTTGAGAATTCTGAAAGTCTTGACATTGAGAACACTATACATGAGTCAATACTATTGAATATTGCTATATCCCTTCTGGAGATTAAAATATCAAGTCATTGTCTCTAATGTAATAGCTTGAAAGGTCACTTCAATTTCTTCTTCAGATATTCTATTGACAATACTTTCAGATAGTTACATTTGTTGAGAGCAGGTGTTGTTTGAATTTTGCAAAAGTTTGGAACTGTGAAAGTACTGACATTGAGAACACTATACATGAGTTAGTACTACTTCATACACAATTGTGAAATAACAATTGCAGGGTAGTAAAATGCACATCAAGATTGAGAGTCAATGTTCTTGGTGGTGCCTAGGGTTTGTCTTTGAATAAGTTTTTTCAAAATTTCTTATAGCTAATTTATAGTTGATAACTCATATGAAAAGATGCATGTGGAAGAAGATGAAAGATGGAAGACTTGTTGATCAGAAATTTGAAGGCTTGCTTAATAGCTTAAGCAAAGCTACCAAGGTTTTCAAAGTATTTGCCAAATGTCTACAATTGTATAGAATATTAAAGAAGTTTCTTTGGTATCCTGGGAAGTCAAAATATGTTATTATCAGTATGATTATGTATGAAAGTCATCGTAGATCTTAATGATGTATTGCCTTTAGTTTTCCAGAAGCACAATACCTTCATCTGGCATATTCAACATTGAATAAAATCTATTGTTGAGATTCATAATTTGTTGGGCAGTCAATATATCTCAGGGTCTATATTTGATGACAGGTGTATCTATGTATTTATAGTGATTAGGGATTTCTACAGAGCCAGTTTCAATAGATTCCTAGAAACTACTATTTTTTATAGTCTTCTTTTTCCTAGAAACAAGAGTTCCAGGTCTCACATGATAGAGATGCTTAAGTAGATTGCTCCTCAAAGTGATTTTGTTTTGATAGGACCACAAATGTCACTATGAATTAAATTTTGATTTTGTTGCTCTCAATTTAGATATTTCAAAGCTATCCATCTTCTGCTTTCCAAAAACACATGCTTCAACTACAACACCAGGTCAAAATTGAAGAAAGTTAGCATCATGTTATTGCTGGAACTGGATCACATCATTGAATAAGACAAAAATACTATGAAATGAGACACTGACAATTTTATTTCAAAGATAGAGAAAAATAAAATGGATTTGGAAGCACATGAACACATAATAGATCTTTTAACACTATACATCCAATTCCTATGACTCTATATTTGCCTAATAACCTTTCACTTCTTATAATGTCTCTCTCACCACATATGTAGCCAAGTTTGTCCTCTTATTGACTTGCCATTTTACAGACCCTCAAATTGAACCACACACAATTGTTTCATGTACACTAATTTCAAAATTTGACCATTAATTTAATGACCTTACATTTTAGCAACAGAACCAAGGAAAGCCTTTTAGGAGCTTTCCTATAATAGCTCACATCAAATCACATGATCCCAAAATGGATTTTCCTAGTTGCAATCAATATCTGACAGATATTTCACCTATACTAAAGTGACACAAGAAACATGATTGTCATAATGTATGACACAAAGTCACATCATTAAATATGGTGTGACCCACCATAAGCCTTATGCATTAGATAGGGAATTGTTTGTAGGGGAAAATATAGTGGAAAGATGAATAAGGTGTAGGATGATTTTGGTGAGATCTAACCAATTTTGGGAACAAAAGGGTAATCAAAACAAATATGCACAACTGTGGTATCATCAAAATAACCTATTTAATCATTAATGTTTTCCCACAAAGCTATCAATGAAACAATGATCCTCATTAATCCTTAGTGACAAACAAAGAGAATCAAGACAAAGTGTGCTAAAATAGTCTATAGTTGTAGCTAATACATGTATAAATCACCTTAATGGCTTTATTGGAAGTTTTCTAAATCAAATCATGTTGGAACTATCCTTCTACAGGAATACAAATACACATAAGAACCATTAGATTATAATTTCAAAAGGCTGTTCACCAAAACCCTAGTTAGTTATTAGACCATGATAAAATCTATTTCTTGTCATATCTTCACTTTTATATATAAACTCCTATGTATGAAAGTTCAGCCTTTTAGGATCTAAAGCACCCATGAAAGTGCCTTTGCATATCATTGAGCACATAAAATAGTTTGAAAAAAGTTGAATTTAAACATGAATACAAATTGAGAAACAAAATCTACATGGCATGCTGGCAGAATATCGAATATAACAACAATTGTTATGGATAACATCAATAACTTAAATTATTGGGACAAGAGACAATTATCATTTTATATCATAAGCCTTTCTAATTCCTTCAAATCGACTTCAAGGTGCACCAAAGACATCATTTCAACTGAATTGCCTTGTTACAAAGATTTACAGTGGTCATCAAATACATTAAAGGTAGACGTAACCATAGTTCTCCAGATGTTTTGGGAATACCAAATCCACTCCATTCCCTCCATCTATATTAAAGGTTCCTGAATCTATGAAAAGTTGAAACCCATCCCCTTGTCAAAATTGGCAAAAAGAAGCAACCAAGGGCACCCATAATAAAGAATAACATGCATAGAAGCCAACACTTAGCACAGATCTAAAAGAATGCTGCTAAGGTCTTGGGCTTATAAATCCATCTAAAAAAATTATTTTCCCACATTTGGATAAGAATATCGCATTTTCCTCACATGTTTCTTGAAAAGGAAAGGAATTCCTAGGAATTTAAAAATTTGTCTTGACATGACCCAAACCCACCCTTGTGTTTTAAGTAAATCTGGCATGTTCTGTGAGCTCTACCTATAGAAATAGGTTTTCACTCATTGAGTTTTTACAACTAAGGACCTTGTATAAAATGCCTAAGTAATCTATAGCACATTATCAATTGACTCCAATCTAGAACAATGAGCTGTATCCCATTCAAAAGATTATTTGGATACGGTTTGTGTAGATAAATCCACTTTAATGACACCTTGCTTGACCCTGTGAGATATCAAACATACACTGGCCTCTATTTGGCAACTTTCTCGGAAAAGGATTAACTCTGGTTTACACTCTTTACGAGAGAGGCAAGGTTAGGTCTTGGTTAATAATATCTTAAAATCCTTTAGAGAAATTGGCTCAAATGAAAGACGTAGAATAAAGGGATACCACGCTATCATGGAAGTTTTTTCAAAGCTGGTTTTGATGACATGGATATTCTGGCCATAACGATTGGGTTGTTCCATGCCTTCACAGATTGCAATAATATTGGCGTTGATGAATCACCCTTTGATGAAACAAGTTTGCCCAAGTTTGATAATAATCATTAGGATATGCTTGATTATGATCATTAAGCTTTGGTAAGACTATTACATGCGACATTCAATAGAGTGATAGGCTTCCAGCTCATAGTCACTTTCGAATCATTGGGCTTGGGTATAAACTTGATAATACCTTTGTTTAAGTTGGTTCTCAATGATTTCTCTTGTGATGTATTCTTTGTAAACATATACAAAATGTTTAGATTGACAAAGTACTAGGTGGCATTATGGAATTCACATTGCAATCTGTCTAATCCCAAGACTTACCATCATCATTGATCATGTTTGAGAGGGTAGCAACTAGCTTACCCAAGGTCAAAGACTAGTCACACAATATTCTTTGCGCTTAGTCTTTCCAATTGAAAATACTTTTGTAGGGAGAATTAAGAAGTAAAATGTTTTTCAATTTCATATTTTAAGCATACCCTTGGTTGATTTGATAGTGGATATTATCTTCAAGCCTTATTTTGAGTATAGATCCGCTAACAATCCTTTCACTATGATATTTTGCAGATGATTAGATCATAAACAATCATACAAATGGAAACTATTTTATATTGAGAAGAATCTATATACCCCTCTCAAGGTCTTCCAAGGCAACGACATCGAATGGAAATAATATATATACTCTTCTCAAAATAATATATATACCTTATGCATGAGGTTAATTCTATACTATCTTGAGGAAAAACAAAAGGCTTGGGTTAGATCCAATAGTCCAAAGGGATTATCTCCTATTGCTAGTCTAATTAAGGGCTTTCTTGAGCATTGGGTCCTGGGTTTCGATGATATGAAAATACCTTTCAATAACATGTGGTAGATGTACAAGGAGAAGAATCTCCCACCTCTCTTGAAGATGATAACAATATCACTGAAAAAGACCCTCCAAATTCACAAAATTAGGTCTTGATGGATAGGCTACTTGTGACCAGCATGGCCCCACATTAAACCCCATCCTCATCAAAGAACAATAATGTGTTGATGTATCTGTCCTAGATTCTATGAATGATTTGCATGAAAACAATGAGCATGATAATAATTTTCACCATTGTGAGATGCTAGCCATGATTTCCTACATGACAGAGTGATAAACAAAGGAAATGAAGAATTTTTTAATATTTCCACCAATGATACAACCCAAATGTAGTTCTAGGCAAGTAGAAACCATGTTTCTACCCAAAAATATTAACCATATGAAAAGGATGATGAAGATCATGCCTCCCTTGATGATAAATTAAATCCTGAAAACACTTTTGAGGTCACAGAAATATAGTTCAATCACACTAATCCTATTTCCATAGAAACTAAAATCAACGGAGCTGTAGACTTTCATGGTAATATACTTGGCACCTAAAAATTTCATTGTGAGTTTGAGGAGTAATGTAACACCCACGTTGCACTTTGATGTTAATCATGATCATGTACGAAATAAATGGAATTAATCATGGTTTCCTACAGTTTGAGTTCAATAAACTCAAAAGGCTTTTCAAAGCTAGCAAAGTAATAATGTGACCATTATTATTATTCGAGCGAAGAAACAATTATTATTATAGTTCAATCCTCAAAGATCCTATATCATGGAATCTGACAATCCTGTTATTTTTTATGCCTACAATCTAAATTTATTCCTCAAGCCTAATAGGATAGTGAAGTCTCTTCCTTTTATTGTCAATAATGATCTGGAAGAAAATGTTATGGACATAGGTGATGCATATTCCTTGGTAGACGAATAAGGGGTATGTTATAAACACACAATTGTTGAAGCTTTCAGTCATACAGATCCATTTCCACCTCTAGATGGCTCTAGCTCTGTTCTTGACAATAACAAAGTTGGACAGCCTAGAAGATTGATGAAACCTGTAGTGAAACCCTCGATGACATATACAACTACAGTGCCGAGAATGAAAATGATGTCAAGAAAATAATTGATGAAGAATACAGGCTTGACCAAATAAAAAACTTCTCTCTAGACAACATCAAATCCAAAGATGTTCTCTTCTTCATGAACATGTGGACGATCATTCATGCACTAGATTTTTAGAAGGAAACGTAGACAACAAACCTCTAACAAAACCACATGAAGTCAATGCTAAGGGAAAATTTTCGGGCCTGGAAAAGGTGCACTTTGGAATGAACGATGATATAGGTCAAAATGATCTTCAAACTAGCAAGAGGATATTTTCTCAACCTAGTCATAAACAATATCTGGTTGCTCTGACGACTCAGCTTATGCGGTTTAGGATTTGATGGTGATACAAGCGCCGTTATGAAGTGTTGTGTCTATATATCAATTTATGGGCATTATATTTCATAAACAGACTCTATGACATTACTTATAGTGGACCACTATAAAACAATCAGGTTCCATCTTTCTAATTCCACTCAATGTCTGTTCAATTTTTGAATGAGAGATGGCCTTTTTTGGGTATTATTGGTCTTCTGGATCAAATGTGTGTGACCTTGAAGGATCTAATTTTTCAATGGCAATAGGATGAAGTTAAATTGCGAAAAATCGACCTTACACAAAAATTTTGTACCATCACTTGGATAGAACGTATCGGTCCATTCATCACTGCAATTACAAAATATTAGAAACATCGAAACACCTCAAGTCTCTAAACAAATAATTTGGTGTAAACTCATTGACTCCAGACGACAACAATACTAGAGGCGGGCATCGGAAATACCATCTAACATCCAATGGGTAAATATGATTTATACACGAAATGAAATGCAGTCAGACTATTTTCTAATGTTAGAACCCTGGAAGATTATGGAAGATGTACTCATTCATTTTGATTAAAGGTTAAAACACTGATTATAATATAGTGCAAGGCAATTCCTAAAATCTCTTAATTGGAGACAGAATACACGTTCTATTAATATGTGTCCAAAGGTAAACAACTACATTCATGCATGAAAGAAGGAATTCTCCAAACTGTTCAATACTTCCTAACAACTATAAGCCATTCCAAAAATTAAAAGAATGTCATTTCATCTAAGGATACTAAAAATAAAATGGCACAAATAAGTGAGTGAATTGATAAAAAAAATTAAAACAGGTTCCCAATAAGATATTCTCAAAGGGAATCTATGCAAGTTCATTCATTTTCTTAAAGTAGACAATGACATGAAAACTTTATAGTTTGTAACTAAGGAATACTAGAGGACAATGAAGATGCCAAAGAAATATATTTTTAACTTACAAGTTATCTAGTTTAAAGTGCATGATCATAATCAATACCAAATACAGAAGTGCGGGCTATGGTAATCGTGTCAAGATTCTTGTAGCAAGAGCAGCAATCAAAACAACCATATATCCTAAAAGTGCATGCCAAAAATACTTGCATCCCCTCATAACAGGCTATTTTGTATCATTTCCAAGATCCTTGTTCTTTCGGTAATCAGAACAGGGCACTAAAGCGAGTAGCATCCCTAGAATTTCTTGCATTGAGATTCAATATAAAGTTTGAGGAATGAGTAGGTGGATGTGAATAAGGTGCTCACTATTTATGAGTCCTAACTTTTAACAAACCATGACATCCATAGAAATATTGTTCATAAGAACATTTGTGTAAAAAATAAACCAAATAAAGCATTCAAACAAAATGGTATCTTCCCACTAAAAATGCACCAACTACAACAAAAATTTGTTGATGGTTTAAACAAATTAAAGAACATGTTAAGTAGCTAATACTCACAGAGTTAATGATAGGTTAAGAGAAAAGGCTTCATTCTGGAGTAACAATGAAGTAAAGTAACTCCCTTTATTGGAGATCTTATATACAAAGTTTGGTGTACTTGAAAAGGTATTGAATATCTTATAAATAAAGTTTGGTGTACCCAAACAGGCCCAAAATCTATCTCATTTATGTAGTTAATCTCTTACGAGCACCCTAGGTCCATTGATGATGTCACTGTAATACTAAAATAGTAAACAATTATCTCATGGTCAAATATGACATCTTAGGTTCCTGAACATATATTTTCTGATAAATAAAGCTGGAACATAGTATTATACTAGAATATATTTGATGAACCATCTAAAATTTGAAACCACCTGACTGTTATATCTCTATAAATTATTCCAAACAAAAATATAGATAAGAACACAAACAAATAATTGTTTTTAAAATTGTGGAGAACGAAGAGGAAAATAAACCCTAGCGGAACTCTAATGGTTAGCGATAATTGAGTTAATGTGGCATTGCTGCCAGGCACCTAATAGTCAGGGTTAACCTCCACGGCTCACCACACTCTCTCCAACCTTACCTCCTTCCCGCGGGCTCTCTAGCATTTTTCATTCCTGTGGTCCTCCCACCTTCCTTGTAGTATATTTAACCACCATCGACCGTTTTCCTATCAGTTGCAATGGACCTGGATGAGGTGGACTATACTGAGGACTCCAATCCCCATGAGGTCATTTGGTCTCGCCATCATGCCGTGTAGGGCTCTAGTCCCTTTTTCACATCTTTGTGACCTCCGTCAGCTCCTAGCTCTGCACTAGACCAACCTAGGCCATCTATGCCCAATCCTCGACACTCTATCATCATCAAAGACACCTCTAGCTTCGAATACCCACTTCTTTCCCTAGCTACCTTGAATCTCCTCGGTACCTGCCTACAACCATCACCCACATTCGATGCACAACTACCCTGTCTACCCCACATCTCTACCCCACCCTACAATGCTTCCTCCTCTGACATCCCCCCTTTTGGGACTACTACCGACCCTGTCCATGCACTATCCAGTATCACCCTTAACCCTGGTGGCCCATCTCCCATCACCCCTATCCATTTTGGATGCTTCAGCTACCTAGTCCCAAACCCTAAATTGACCCCATCCATGCCACAGATGGTTAATGAGGGCATGTGGGGACATCTTTGGGACTATTCAATGGCTTGCAGATCTGACAAGCTAAATAAAGGAATGTTCCTAAAAGCTATTGACAAGGACATCAACCTATCCTTGCACGAAGACCTCTCGATATGGGAAGTTGCTGATATAGCCAAGAAAGTCCCGATGGGCCAAGTTTGTGAGGATAATGATACTGTGGAGAGACTTCGTCTTTGGACCTCAAAGATTTTGGGTTCTTTACTTAAAGAATTACCCACCATTTGGGTGCTTTCATGAGGATGGTTTTCCCTTCGTTTCCACAAGGAAGAGTACACAGACTGGATACTCTCTAGATTTAGGCATATCAAATTAGCCCTTGTTCTGCTAAAATGATGGGATCCCTTATTTGATCCTGGGAGGGAATAGATGGGAGCTAGGTTGATTTAGGTTCGATTACCAGACCTTCCGATGCAATACCAGACTTAAGTCATTTCTAAGTGCATAAGCAATGCACTAGGTGCCTATTTGGAACATGGTCAGTCCTATGAAACATCAGGGAATATGACTATGGCTCGCATCCTGGTTCATTTGGACACCAGAGAAGGCCTGGAGGAAAAGATTACCTTACATTGGAGGAATTTCTCTCACTGACAACATATTGATTACGAATGTGTTCCATTCAGGTGTAGACGATGCATACGGTTGAACATTTTTCATAGAGTTCCCACTGGTCATGCCTACTACTCTAGCTTCTACAAAGGGAACCAAACATTGCCAGATGGAAGACTCGATTATGGACGAGGAACCCACAGGTCCAGATAGTCGAAAGGATGTGGCTGGGGTCACTTCTCAGCCATCCAGTGCTTCCTCGATGCTGCCAATCTCCCTTCCTATGACTAGATCCTCGTCTGTTGTGGAGGCTGCTTCTACATTGGGTACAGTTTCTTCTCCCTTACCCTCTGCACTAAATTTTAATCAATATTTTTTTCTCATTGGCATCATCTGCATCTTCACCTTGCTTGGTTACCTCTCCCATCACCTGTGCACTTGATCACCCATTGACTATCTTTTCTACCACCCCGCTAGTTGTCCTTGGACAGGGGCTCCAACACAATCCTATTTCGCCATCTACTTTGGGTTCACATTCCTACAACATCTGTTCCCACCACTGGGCAATCCCTAACTCACTTGGATTGGGTATCACACCCTCTAATGTTGAGCATAACCACAGCCGAGGGACGCCTTTCAAGATGTCCAAAGCCATTAATATTGTTGGGAATGATGTAGCTCAGGCAAACAAAACACCATTGAAAGGGTACTTAGAGCACTAGACACCCTTGGCAATGTTCCCCCATGAAGTGGCTCTCCTTCAACTATAGGGGATTATCTAGTCGCTCTAAAATATTAACCCTTAAGAGACCCTTGAGCTATGAGCCTTGTGATATTATTTTTCTTCAAGGAACCCTAGGTAGACTTGAGCTAATTTTTAGGACCCTTCTAACTATCATGCCAAGGTGGCACTTTCAAGCCCTGGATGTTTCTGGGAGATCTGGAGGTCTAGCTCTCAGGATAAACCCTTGAACCATCAACGTTACATCAGCTTCGGGAGGTTAGGGTTTCTTGGGTATCGATACGTTTTGAGCTAAATTGGGCAAAAATCTTTGTATATGAACATTTATGCACCCAGGAATAGTATATTGGATTTCTGGTAGTAGCTCGTTGAGAATCCCCTGATAGACCAATCCACTATTTTAGAGGGAGGTCTTAATTTCTCCATCGGACATAAATAATTCCAGGGAAGCCACTCACAACTGGATCCACTCTTGGATCATCTCAACATCCTCTTGGAGCAACATGGTCTTATTGATGTCACTATGAACAAGAAGCTTCCAACCTGGTACAACAGAAGCACTGGAGATTCAGCTCTGGGGAGGAGACTAGACAGGAATCTCATTCATGAAGATATGCTTACTTACCCCACAAGTTACAGATAGTGGGTGGGAACTACAGTAATATCGGATCATTCCCCTATTTATTTGGAAGTGTCAGGCCCCTTCAAAAAACCTAGGGCTCCTTTTAAGTTTAATTCGACCTAGCTAAAGGACCTTGGATATCTCAGGTTGGTTTTGGAATTTTGGAAGGCCCATCCCTTACCAAATGTCTAGAGGAAGGTTGAGGGTTTCTATAGTAACCTGATCAAACTCAAGTGATTATCCATAGCTTGGGCTAGAAGGAAAAAGGCCAAGGAGGAACATACCATTAGTGACAGTGAAAATCAGCTGGCCACTCTAATGGATGAACAGGGAAGAGGTTACACCTCTATAGCAGCAAAAGTACACCTTGTGGACATGGAAATCTAGAGATTAAAGATTCTAGTGGAGTAGGAAGAAACTTGGAGATTAAGAAGTAGGGGAATTTGGTTACAACTAGGGGATGGCAATACAAAATTCTTCCATAAATTTGCAAATGGAAGGAAAGCCAATAATAGTATCTAGCAGATGACTATGGAATAGGGTCTGATTGCTAAAACTTAAAACCAACTAGCATGTCTAGGTAACACTCACTTCAAGCAGTTGTTCATAGCCCCACTAAGCACACCTCTAGCTGATATCATTCGCATTGCAGGGCATTTTCCGACATTTGTGGAACCTGACTTGGTGGAGGATCTCATAAAACTAGTTACTATGGGGGAACTGGAGGGCACCCTGAAGTGGTTTAAGAAGGATAAAAGTCTGGGGCCACATGTTTGGTCCGTGGAATTCTATCTTACGTTCTTTGGCATTGCTAGACCGGATCTACCCAATGTGATTGAGGAATGTTGTTAATTGGGCAAGATGTATGAACCTATAACTTCCACCTATATAGCCCTGATTCCCAACATGGACTCCCTACCATCCTTCAATGACTTTAGGCCTATATCCCTATGTAACTACCTATACAAAATTATTGCGAAGATCATTGCTAACCACATCAAGTTGATCCTATCGGGGAACATCTCCTCAGAATTGTTTCCCTTCTACATAGTCGACAAATCCATGAGGCCATTGGCACAACACAAGAGGCCTTACAATCCATAAAATATAAGAAGCTTAAAGGGGTGATGCTGAAGATTCACCTCTCAAAGGCCTTTAACAGGGTCAGCTGGTTATTCTTAAGGATGATCCTTACTCGCTCAGGCTTTCCACTGGTTTTCATCATATGGATAATGTGTTGCATTACATCTATATCCTTTGGAACCTTAATCAATGGATCAGTCTCCCATTCCTTTCAGGCAGAGAGAGGAATCAGGCAAGGGTGTCCTCTCTCCCCATTTCTTTTTCTTATTGTGATGGAAGGCTTAAGAAGGCTGATTACATCAGAAAAAAGAGTCGGGAGGCTCAATGGTCTCAAGATCATGAAGCAATACACTCTAACACATCTGCTCTTTGTGGATGACATGCTCATTTTCTTAGATGGAGGAATTCAAGACAACAACACTCTCTTTGAAGTGTTGAATATTTTTTGTGCCACAACAGGGATGGAAATAAATGGGGCCAAATCCACTATATTTCTCTCAGCTTGTACTTAATAGAAGACCTATCATACACTCCAAAAAATCCCCTTCAAAAACCTGAAAATGGAGGATGGATTGAAGTGCTTGGGTTTTAGGATAAAAGCAAATGGATACAAAATTACATATTGGACCTAGTTGATTGCTAAGACAGAAAGAAGATTAAATATTTGGAGCCATCATCTACTATCTAGAGTAGGTAGACTGGTGGTCATTAAACTAGTTCTGCAAGCAACACTAGTTTTTGGATATCTCTGGCTTGGATGCCCCAAGGTATATCACAAATATTCCATGAGTTTGCTACTACTTCTTATGGAAAGGTCACAAGGAGGGAAAACCCTATGTGTGGGTCAAATTGAGTAGAATTGCTCCTCTAAAAAAATGGGGAGGTTGGGGCCTCAAGAACCTCTCTGCCTTTTCTCAAGCACTTGTAGCCAAATTAGGATGGCTTCTCCTGAAGCACAAGAGCCTTTGGTTAGAGGTGGTTACCTATAAATACATATGGTCATGCACAGTCATGGACTGGCTAAGGTTACCTACTTGGAAGAAGAAAGAAATATCAGTGATTTGGATGGTTGTTATAAATACCCTTCCCATCATAAGAAGAGCTCCTACTTGACTAGCAATGGTATGTCTATCATCATTGGGACTGATCCATGGATTGATTGTGGCAAATCACACCATCTCCCTCCTAGATTGATTGCCTTCCTAAATCATAATGGAGTAGCAAACATCACACAGATCGAGGACCTATACAGCACCACTACATATACCAGTGGAGGCCCTGGATATACTAGATCAGTGGCATATGGAGTTGAGGAGATATTCAGTGGCTTTAATTGAATCCCATGTGAGACTAAGGGATGACGATGACGAACTGATTTGGGGTTTTGCACAGAAGGCGATCTATATTCCAAAGGATGGATATCTTATTATCCATGCTAGCCAAAAACCTGATTCTTTGGATAGCTGGTGGAGTAGCATATGCAAGCTAAAAATCCTATCGGGTACTCATCATTTGATGTGGAACATCATTATGGATAAAACTCTGACTGGAACTAATCTCATAGAACAATCTTTTTAGGGACCTACATGGTGTTTATTATGTTGTGAGAAGGAGGAATTAAATCACCATCTCTTTCTCTCCTACCCTACAACACAATAGGTCTAGGCGCAAGTGTTGCATACTTGTAATTTATCACTTAATTGGGTTGGCAATGGTATACTAAATGCCTGGAACTAGTGGTGGGTTGAAGCTCAAAACCCAAGATCTCGAAATCTTCCACTAATTGTGTGCTAGCACATATGGATGATCAGGAATGACAGAATATTTCATGGGAAGCATATAGTCTGGCATTTGATAATTCCTAAGATTTGTAATAGTTATATGGAAATTTTGGTTTACGAACAGGTTGTGAAGATTCGAACCATCACCCTGGAGGTAATATACAAAGCGCACCCTTGGGCATATTTTTATGGATCAATACAAGAACAAGGTTTTGGTGGTGCCATTATCTTCCATATATTTGAGACACATTATTTCTATATTTGTATGGGGTTGTGTTATGGGTAAAATGCATGGGATGAGAACTACCCTTGAAAGTCTTCCTGGGACCTTCGACTGACCGTAAGGTTATCTACAAAGCCTACATGTTCATCTGTCATGCATATATTGAAAGAGTATGGAAAGAGGATCACCTTTGGTTCTTTATTAATTCTCTTTGGGATCTCTGTGCGGTAAGAAGAACTCCTCCTAACTGGCTCCAAGACGATTCCTGCACAATAGAACAAGGCAAACTAATCGCAGCATACACTTCTAACAATTAATGCAAGAATTCATAAAAAACATGTATAAATGTATAACTTATCTGCTTAACAAAACAAGCATCAGAATGAACAAATAAATGCACAATATCACCGACACTTTGGAGTAGGGAACACAACCGCAGTCCTATATTTAGAATAGAAGAGTGATTACAAAAATCTTGTTGTATCAACCTTCCTTATCCCTTCTTCCTCTCTCTCTCTCTCCTTCTTTCAGCTAGCTCCTTCAAGAATATGAAAATATCATAATAGCACCATGTACTATCCTTCTAAATTCTCTGACCCCTTTGCAATGGCCCTCTCGTTGCTTATATAGCAATCGAATTAGGGTTGCCAAGCTCCACTTGTAGTTCATTTGGGCAAAAACCATGAACCTGCCTTGTTTACAAGATTTTTCCCATTTTCCTTCATTCTCGGAATATAATTTCTCCAAATATCTTGATTTTTGGAGTTTCCCTACTTTTCTTGCACAAATTTAGGGAAATAATATTTAGATATTTAATGGCAGATTCATTGTCATAACGAGTTGAACATTACTAAAGTTCACTAACACTCCCCATGGTCTAACAACAAGAGTTATCAGGTCAAATAACACTCCTTTATGCTTGTAAACAAGCTTTATAAAGTAGGTTGTCAACGTACAGAGAGCGTTAGTGTGGATTCTGGGCCTGCAACTGTCGTCATTCTTTCAGTAATCTTATCTTTCTCCTCTAAGTTGATTAGGAGGTAAATTTGTCCTATAACAGGTTGGGAGATGGCACAAATAAATTTGTGGAGCTCCTTCCATTTTGTCATCTTTTATATTTTGCTATAAACAAAAACTATAGATATTTACAAGTTTATGGGGACTCCAAGATTGTTATTAACTAGTTCAACCGCATTTCTACATGCAATGCATAAACACTCAGAACCATATTGGATGATGTTTTGTTTTTAAAAACAAATTTTGATCATGTTTCATGTGCTCATATCTATAGGGAGCACAATGAACCCGTAGACCAACTTTCAAAAGCATAAATACATCATCCTAGACGGGAATGGTTGATCGGGGAGAACACACCAGAACAAATCTACATGTATTTCGATAGACCATACATGGATCATGAACTAAAAGGGGTTGACAAGCCCTAACTTTTCTATTTCTGTTATTTAGTTTTGCCTATATAACAGTAATCACCATGGGTGAAATTTTGAAAAAAATTGAATATGTAAATAATAATGTCTATGATCAGATACTATCAGAACACCCTTTTCTGGGTTTTTTGCATATATTTCTGTAGTACAAAACAGTTCTTAGATGACCACGGTCACTTTTCTGCATATGCCTATGGCATTTACAACATGTATTTTCCTTGATAATGAAAATTATGATACATTTCCCTGGGAAAAAATAATGTTTTGAAATAACTGGAATCTGAAACAAAATTCTGAATTTTGGAATAAAACGTTGAATATTTGACAATAAGAAGAACAACATTCAAATATTTGTGGAAACCCTCAAAACAGAGCCTTTATTAATATGAAAAAGAAAATGCTTCAACAATATATAGGATAAAATAGCTTTTCCTGCCAATGGGCGATTGACTCACTCATGAGGTGAATAAGTGTTTTGTTGTCCACTAGGGTTCCATTCTCACTTTGATCTAAAGGGATTAGATTGTGTGTATTTCCTACTTAATTTTGGAACAATAAATACCCCTTATAGTTCAAAAAATAAATACCCCTCAGATTTGACACCTTGTGCCAATAAATACCCCTCAAAATTCACACCTTACACCAATGCAAGTTTGCTCCATGGTGTAGCCACTCAAGGCACATTTTTTGAAGCATTACCCCAAAATTCTTTCCTATATAGGTTTAGATGTGAATCCATGCCTGTCCAAGAGGAATATGGACACTGCAGCTGACCTAGGAATCTATTTCTCATAGATTACCCACATGAAAACATTCCTTTGTATCAGGCTTTAGAGCCCGTCTAAAGCCTTCAAGTAGGCTCACTTATATCTTGCATGTGGGATAACCAACTTTACACAATAAACTTTAATTTGTAAAAATTTCAAATGAATACCACTAATTTTTGTTACCCTAAAGCTCCCATTCAACCTTAAATTTGTCTTTAAACCTAGTTGGCTCTTCTAATTCCAAACTGTTTTTTCTTAAATCTATGAAGCCTATAAACATGTGGCATGAATAGTTCAACAACGTGTGAGAATTTGTCAGTAGCACCCTAGAAATAACAAAGGTGGATATTTTCCCTCCGGCCTTAGGCAAACTTCTAAAGACAATGTTAATGGATTCTCACCTTTTATTTAGAATGGGCAAGGCATACATTAGTATTGGAATTCTCACAGTCTCTCCTTTATTCATCTAATAAGTTTCACATGAAGCAAGAAATATATTTCACCTCTTATTAGAGACCATTCTAGAAGAAATTATGCTTGTTGTTATATGTCTTAAAGAAGCCAGTGTGACCAACAACATGAAATGACATTCTAAGACCTTTGCTTTGATTTGGAACTAGGTACAAGGTATATAGGGTATGTCAATAAGTGTAACTCATGTAGGAACTTCTTACAAATGTAAGGTGTGAATGTGTGAGAAGTGGTTCAAGGCAACTTTTTGTGACCACCTAGTAAAGCTGTGAAATAATACCATCTTGTAACTTCACTTAGTAAATAAAAGTGAAAGATCAATTTCACTAGATCTCTTATCTCTTAAAAATCTAAACGAAATATTCTAGATATTTTTGGAATATTAGTGATTGGTATTTGATCTAATATTAGTTGTACATATAATTGTTGAAAAAAGGCGGTTGCTCGAATTAAAGAGATTATTTGTTAAGATAGGGGAGATTAATTTTCTCAATGAAAGTCTAAGAGCATAAATAGAACAAGATGAGAGAAGTTGAATGCAAACATTTTTGGACATCAAAAAGTCAAGAGATCAAAGAAAGATCAGCTAAGTAGATTCAAAGCATAGGAGAGGAGCCAAGGTCAGATCAGAATCCATATTGAACAGTGTTGTACAACAATTCAATAAAGTGTGGGTTTGAGTATCCACCAAGGAGATAGAGTAGATATGAGTGTCAAGCAAGCTAAAAACCTTAGCTTTGACATGTCCTTGTAATTTTTTATCATTAATGATAAGCTGATTTGAAACACAGAATTATGTGTGTACTTGAAAAACTATTTTGAGTCCATTGTTTAGGTTTTCCAGTTATATGCGTGATTATTGCATGTTCATAATTTTATTCAGTTATTTAAGTAATTCAAGATATGAGTTATTGGAGAAAGAAACATAGGACAGTTCTCCTCTTGAATTAGAAAAAATTTACATGCTATAAGAGGATCATCTCTAATTGAGATCCTCAAGGGTTTACAACAATAGATCAACTACGAAAATCAGAGATCAGCAGTTAGAGTGTTTTCTTATTGTTTCTTGAAGGACTAACGACTCTTGCAGGTATATTTTTCTTGTTTTATTTTCATATCTGAAAATTTTGTAAAATAGATCTCAGAGATGGTAGCATCAAGTCTCATATTTGACGACAAATTAGATGGCACCTCTAGATCGGTGTCATCAAAAGCTAAGGTAACATTGTTTTTGAAGGAAAACAATCTCTAAGATATTGTTAAGGATGTTATAATTCAGTCTACAGATCTGCATGAATTGGAATCACATAAAAATAAGGATGTGAAGGCCCAAATTACTTCAAGAAAGGGTCCAAACCCTACCTCATGAAAAACTGATGAACTGTGCCTTAGGAAGGTCAAACTACATATACGATTGAAGATGTTTTCATGTATGATTGTTGCAAATGTTGGTGTGGAAGGTGTAGTGGTTGTTGGGAAATTACTGAGCAATATAATCTCTAACCTTGGCTAGGATATTGACTAATGTGAATGCATTGATATGGTGAAGATAGGGATTACTGATCCATTGAAAGTGATCATAGTTGTTTTGGTTAATGCTGCAAGTGTGTCTTCATTGTTAACCACAACAGAGTGCATCATTGTTGCGATTCTTAAGGATAAGAAGGAAGTACCATGTATGAGAGACGGTATGGGTGGCATGGACTACTAAAGAGCATATCTAGATCGGCATTCCTTCTGTGTGGTGTCCTGTTCCGAAAGTAGGGTTAAAATTCAGGTTATCTAGTGTCCTAGTTTTGAAGGTTGATCTTTCAGTCAATTAGTTTAACCCTTGTTATTGTCTCAAGAATTACATTTCCCATTAACGGGAGCAATTTCTTGTGTATTCAATCTAACTTAAAGGAAAATTTGTCGATTGAAGTGCCCTGCAATTCTACCACCTATCTTTTCTGTAGGGAAAAAGCATAATCCTTATCAAGGAGAGATCAGAGAAATGTTTTCTATTTTCACCAACTGGAGATGATAATTTATTGAAAGAGCTAACTTTTGAGAAGAAAAAAAAAAATACCTGTTTTAGGCAAAAACCATGGAAGATTGGGCCTTGCAAAATCCATTGAAGATCAAACCTCGTAGAAGAAATGGATGTAACTACATAGCTTCTAAACATGTCTTATGGTGTGGAAGGGTTATTTCTAGAAGCACCTCACCTGTTAATGCTCCACGATACTCCCAAAGGATAGTGGAGTTAATCATCTATCTGTAAATGTGTGCACCAGCTAATGCTCCTCGAATGGTTTATATGTTTGCTGAAAAGTGTCCCAAAATGCTTAAATACCAAATTGTTCCAAAAGTGCTTGAAATTTGAAAATTTCCCACCAACTTGTTTGATAACTGCACGATCGAGTTTTGATTTATGTAATAATTACATAATTTTAATGTGTTAATTAGGATCTATTGATTTAATATTTTTTAATTATTTTATTTTTGTTTAATTTAATGTGTTAATAAAAATTTATTGATTGAATAAATATTAATTATATATAGTTAAAAAAATTATCTTGATAATATATATAATTGCTAGTAAAATATAATAAATTAAAATTGAGATGTATTTTCAAAATTCTTAGATTTTTGGAGGGAATTAAAGCAGTAGCCCAGCTTTAAGTTCTTTTATGGGAGCCTGTTAGAGGGAATAATTTATCATTGGATTCAGCATAAGTTGGAAGATGAATCAAGCAGTTTCAGAATAGAAATGCACCAACCTAGATCTGTTTTATACCCTTAAACATGCACCATAATTGAGGCAATGCTGAGAGGATTACCAACTGAGTTGAATTTAGAAAGAGCATTTTCTCAAGGCTTGAGGTGTAAGTTGTAACAACCATTATAGGTAGAATCTAATGAGCTTATCATGACCTCATTATAAATAGATGTGGATTTATTAAATAAGAGCTACCATCTTGGCACATGTTTCTATTTTGAAGAGTTTGTTAGACAGGTTGAAGGCATGTCCCACCTCAAGAGTATGTGGAAAGCACAATTGGTACATTGCACTCTGAGGTCAACAAATCTATTTGGAGAACACTCCCTTATTCTCAACCTCCTAATAATTTAAAGGTGACCTTGGAATGTAGATGAGCCTCTTGATATAGGCTATATGATGAGGGTTTGAAATTATGAATGAGAAATAGTTTGAAAAATCAGTGCAAAATCTCTCAATTACCTAATGACAAATCTGAATAACAACTTAGAAAAATTATGTTGAAACATATTGCAAGTAGTTTGTACATGTAAATTTGTTTCCATTACTAACCATTACAAATTTACAATGCCAGAGAGAGGGTCTCAGCAGACACATAGGTGGAAAATACTTATCTATCACATAAACAACATAATCATGGGCTTTAGTATGTCCAAATATGTCTCAACCCCTGTTGGAAATACTGGGGGGGTGGGGTGAATTGATACTTCTTACAACTGATATATTATGTTAGTTAAAAGGTTAAGCAAGAACATAAGAAGTAGAACAAAAATAATAATTTTATTAAATATAGTGAGGACTTTGATTCGCATTTATAAATATGGGCTCCAACTTGTAATATTAGTTCTTTAATTCTTTGAGGTGCCAACCTTGAATAAGGACAAAAATCCTCTTATAAAAATCCAAGAACCAACCTGGTCAATATGAGGACATTAATCCTCTTAGGTTGAAGCCTTTAACTATACTTAAAAAAATAAAAAATAAAAAATAAAAGCTAAACTTTATCAAAATACTTCAAAATCATTCCTTCAATATGTCTACCATATAAACCTCTTGTAAAAGTAGGGAATATTTTACACTCAATATGCTGATGTCTATTGAACATAGGTTGTTTAACGATGATATATGGTTTATGTAAATTTACAAAGACTTTATACAAATAGTGACATCCCCAACCCATGTTTGGATAATCACATTCAACCATCATCAGGTAATGTGTTCACTACCTCAATTATCATCTTATATGCAAAGAACATAGATGACTCATGTAAGGTAGAAAGCATTTCAAGGACACTTGAAGCCTCTAAGTCATGTGATCAATGATGATGACTAATGCTCCTATGCCTTCACTAGGTCAGATCAAATACCCACTAGATAAGAGTTCACCATACACATCTTTGAGATTGCAATACCATATGCATACAATCAACACATAGACATACATATGTTTATTATTTATTGATCTACACACATGTTTACACTATTCATACTCTATTGCATTTTTACTATGTAATTTCTTCCATGCATTATGAGAGCATTGAAGCTTTTTCTTAGCACACTGTGTGATCTTGAATTCTTTTAGGTAAGGGATTATAGTCAACTTCAGGGGATAGTGAATTCCTTGGTGGAAGTCTTTTAAGAAGGCTTGAACATTTCTCAATAAGACTCATGAGACATGAAACATATTAACGGTTACATCTAATTCAGCAATGACCCTTTCTTTGGCATCAATGGAAAACCTCTCAAAACTCCACACATCCAAGCATCTCCTTGAATATCATAATCTAGAGCTTCTTTTTCTCCCTTGTTTCATGCAGGGAAGGGTGCTCGTAATATTCAACTTCAATTGAGTTTGCTAGAAACTATCAGACAAGCTCCTCCAACCTCATAGTAGGAGCCTCCATCCCCAAGCAACAACCTCCTTTTTCTAGTTCCTTGCCTATCTCTTATTGTGTTTTTGTGTTTTAGTGTCCTTCCATGATTCACTTCCACCCCCTTGGATCTTAGGGACAACCTCATTTTTCTCTTGAGACTCTCCTTTTCTCTTTCCTCCTCGATGTTCTCCTTCATCCCTTCCCTTCGCTCTATTCCCCCTTCTCTCCCTATCACTTTTATTTCCCTGCTACTCTCTTCCTCTTTAGCCTCCACCCTTGTTACAGTTTATGGTGCTCTGCTTGCCTTTTTGTTTCCCCCTTCTTTGACTCATTGAACATCCCTTTCTTAGACTTTGGTAGAGGGTTGGGGCCTCATAGCAATTATCATCTAAATGCCCCCAAGAGAGGGGGAAGATCTTTTTTGTTAGTGGAACATAAATATGGAAATTTTGAAATTTTCTCCATAAATATATGAATATATATATATATCATTTTGCACCTTAGAGCTTGAAGCATTGAATCTCTTTCAAAATGGAAATCACATCCTTGAATTGCACATCCTTAGCCAACCATATAAAAAACTTAGCTATAAACAGATTAATCGAGTTCACTACCCTCATATTGTCATTATACAAGAATCAATGGCGGAGGGGGAAAAGGGGATCCAATTACTATAGAATGCTCTTCCTCAGTGGGGAAAAATCTGAAACTCTTCACATGGTTTAATTCGGATTGCACAATGATTTATTGATTTGTGAAAATTTGACCAAATTCATAAATTTGGAGGCAATAATTCAAATTAGTAAATTTGTAGGAAATAATTTAGAATCATTATACTCTCTATTTTGCATAAATAGATTTTATTTTTATTTTACTGAAATTGTGGAGATGTTGTGGCCAGACAAGGAAGGTGCAAGAGAATGTAAAATTTTAAAATTTGAATTTGGAAAAATTATGTGTATTTTTTTTTTACTTTTTGAAGTTTTTGACTATTAAAGAGTGCTTTATTTTTTATTTATTTATTTTCAAGCTCGTTGTCATTTAAGAAAGGATATATTTTTAGGAAAGATAAAAAGGAAATGTGTTTGAAAGGTTGTACTCTTTGAGGATTTAATAGTTCTAATGGTCATTCATTGAGAAATGAAAACAAATTATCACAGAAAAAGACAACTATTAAAACCCAACCCATTATTTGTTACCTCACCTAATTTTACATATAATTATTTTAAACTATAATCTTGAAGGATTGGAATGTCTAACATTATCCCCTTTAATTTGAAGGATTTTTTGTTAGCCCAAGCATCATTTTGAACTTTTCGAATTTTTCTCTTCCTAGAGCTTTGGTGAAGATGTCTACAATTTGCTTAATCATAGAACAATGTATTGGATGAATAGTTTTGGCCTCTACATGATATCGAATCAAATTATATTTCATATTGATGTGCTTGGTTTGATCAAAATCTTTGGTTCTTGGCCAACTTGATTGTAGAAGTATTATCTAAAAGTAAAGGAGTTGTGTTCACTTGTTTTTCTTGCAAACCTTCAATTATTTTCCTGAGCCACGCAATTTCCTTTGTTGCTTCTGTGAATGCCGCATATTTTTCTTTTGTTGTTGAATCTATCAAAACTGATTGTTTGTGTGACCTCTAGGAGACCACGAGGGCTTCATTTGGGGAGTAATACCATGCCACGTTCATTCATAACGGGGTTATATAATGTGATTTATAGATGTGTTTTCCAATATCTAATCAAATTAGGGGTATCGTTTAGTATGCCACAAATGCACATGATATGTGAGAGGTTCATTCAGTGAAGCCCCATGCAGGAGACCATTGTTGATCCAAGACTCATGAGATATCATGAAGCTGATACTATGTTTTCCTTGTCCCCATTAAAGTATTAATTAGAGTGTGCAATAAGACAGAAGTTATCCACCTTGGTGTACTTAAGCCCATAATCTTGAGTCCCCTTTAAGTATCAAAAGACTCTTTTTTCAACAAACCAATGTCCCTCACATGGTTTATGCATAGATCTAAAAAGTATTCTCACAAATTTGTAGATGACCCATATAAGGTATGAAGTGACTCAGGTACATTTGAAGCCTCTAATTCATGTGATCAACCATGATGACTAATGCCCCTCTGCCTTCACAAGGTTGGATCAAATACCCACTAGATAAGAGTTCACCATACATAGCTTTGAGATTGTGACACCATATTCATACAATCAATACATATGAATACATTCGTTTCCTCAACAATCCCTCCAAAATTTCATGAGGTTTTGATGGTGGGATCTTGAGATATCTCAAGCCATAGCTCAAAGACAAATTCTTTCCCTTGGTTTCCCTTAGACTAGAAACATTGTTGGTATCCTTGCATTGTCTTTCATTGAAAATTCATTCATTTATCCCTTTCCCCTCCCTAATTAGGTCAAGCATATTATTGGTTGCTAAATCCTATCCCCTTGATTGAACCTCGGGTCCACTTGGTCTCGTGTGGTCACATGCACTATCAAGGTTAATTCTTCAAAGATCACATGGAAACAAATTTTCGACAAGAATTATAGGGCTTAGGGATCTCTTTTATAATTCACATACTTAAAACCTAACCCTATAAATTTTCCCCAAGCCCTTCATAAAGATCCCTACATCTTGTCTTCCAAGAGAAGCAAGCCATATGTTTGAGCCTCTCTTGTGAATAGGTTTCTAGGATGACCCCTCACCCTATCATTGGTCCATCCATTTCATGATCCTTATCATAATGGGTCTCCTCCCATCAGTGAAAATTTGTAAAGTGAGGGGAGCATTACCCTAGGTGACAATGGGCTATCTGTCCATTGTTGCCCTTAGGCTAGTAGTAACCCTTCAAGGATCCCCTTTTTGGACCCCCACTAGTTTGAGTGGTAACAAGTTACATTACTGTCAAGGGAGATTTAAACTTCTCTTTTGGGGGTTTTCAAGTTTGGGATCCATATGGTTAGGAAGACCCTCTCTTGAAGTTCTCTTTAGACCTTTTTGATGACATTGGCCTTTGTGATATCCTCCCTACAAATCCTATACCAACTTTCCTAATGATATACGAAGAAATGCTCATATTACAAAGTAACTAGATCATTTTATTTAATTTGAATGTCTCTTGGACACAAATCTAAAAAAAATTAAATTCATGTAGAATTCAATATCTCTTAACATGTGCAATAGAAAATGGTAGAACTCTTGTATGACCCCTTTTATTTGAAGACTAAATCCCAATGATTAAAAATACTTCTCAACATATTAACAACTCAATATTCCTTTCTTTGTATTTCTCTTTTAGATTTCTTGCTTTCAACCAGTTTATTTATATCTTATGGAGTCTCAAGTAGCACCAACTTCATTGCTTCCATTGGATTGAATAAAATGAACTCTCCTTGAAATCCATAATATCTCATTCATGTTGCTTCACGTTTTTCCCATAATATTTTGGCATTTAATCCATGATCATGTTTGTATCACTCTTAATAACGCACTCCTTGGAGGGTGTCAGAGAATATTTTATTGGGACTAAACTTGGACACCTCTTCTTTTGTGATCTTTAATTCTTCATTCAATCCTACCACCCATTAGATGTTATTTTTAATTTTTCTTAAAATCATTTTGTTGTTGGGAAGGTGTTTTTCGAATATATTCTCTTTGCACATAGATACACATAAAGTATCATTATTGTAATCAAATGGATGGGTTGTGAAAGTCACAAATATTTAACTAAACATGCATTGCTATACCCTTTCTCAAGTCAAATTCAATGAAAATTTTAGCATATGTATGTATAACCTTCCTTGATTGGTTTGTATCTTGTTATATATCCCCAATATATTTATGTTGGATTTTGAAAGATTCTCTCATCGCAAAATAAGTATGGGGATATTCAAAATTCAAATCTAGAGTGAGGTTGAAGAGACAGACATTGAAGATCAATTCACTTTTAGAAACTATCCTTTTAAAAGAGGCTAGCTTTGCTCCAAAGTGACATTCCCTCCTCCAAGACTCTGCTAGAACTTCCATACTTGTCAAATTTTACAACAATAAAACCTCTAAAGTACAAGCTTACTATATACTTAGAAATTACGTTGGAATTTATTTGATTCTTGGACTCTTTAGATGATGATTGGAGATCATTAAATATAGATTGAAGAATTTGATTGTAGTTATTGATCAACTTGTTAACCATCCATAGAGGAATACTTCCCTCTAACATGTACTTGAGTTTGTCCACAATGAAAGAATCCTACTATGTTTTTGGTATATTCGACAAGGTTGCATCTTCAAAGTAATGAAGATTCAATTCTTAATGTTTAGCAATCCTTTGAGAGGAGAGATAATCAAATTCACATAGGAGGAGGTATTCCCTTTGTTTAGCGAACAGATAAAACACTATATGGAAGATTAAACTCATGTTTATGTGATAATTAAGGAATGTATACCCAATCTCTCGAAGATTAGTCATAGATAATGGGAAAGAATCTCCTATGTATTATAAATAACTCTTAACTCTATTTATAGACTACTTTCTGTTATGAAACCAACTCAAGAAAAAGATGGAAAAGATAGATCAAAGCCTTAAAATTTAACCTCTTCAAGGCGGCAACCTCCTTTACTTTACATAAATGAACAATTCTTGGATGATACAAATGACAAAACCTCCTTTCTATATATAGGAGTCTAAGGAGTCATCATATAACCCAGCAAACCTAACAATAATAATATAAAGCCACAAAAATAACAATAGAGGGATTCTATGGGGCACAGTAATAACAATATGGGGACAATAGGGCCACAACAATATTAAGAAGGGGTACAACTACAATAGTAATGAGGTAATCAATAGTATTATAGGGACCCAACATGCCCCTCTCCCTCAAAAAAAGTGTTTTCCTCAACACTTGAGTAGTTCTGGATGCTTCTATATAAAATTCTCATCCTCCCATGTGGAATCTTTAGCAGATAAGTTCTTCCACTTGATAAGATACTCCAAATTGATCGATTTCATAGCTGTCGAGTTCTTGTTTCTGTGACTGCTTTCAGTTCCAATATAATTTTTCCTTCCTCGTCAAGTTCTAGCAATATTGTTTAAACTAGGAGCTTGTCGCCTATAACCTTCTTTAAAAATGAAACATGGAAAATTGGGTACACTCTAGAAGATGCAGGAAGCTTCAATTTGTATTCCATCGTACTAATATTTTGCAACACCTTGTACAGACCATAATACTTTGGTGATAATTTATTATCCTTCTTAGCTTGCTTGAGGGACATTTGTTTATATGGTTGTAGCCGTAGGAATACCCAATCGCCTACATCAAAAATTCTTTCATTGCGATGTTGATCTGCCTATTGTTTCATTCTATTATGTGCCAACACGAGGTTATCCTTTAAGAGTTGGAGGACTTGT
>APFE031144172.1:0-11515 GCA_000404065.3 Pinus taeda
TGGTCAAAGCTTTGTACTCTGATTCTGTTGATGATAAAGAAACAGTTGGCTGTTTCTTACTACTCCAAGATACACCCCCTGATCCAATATGAAATGCATAGCCAGAGGTAGATCGTCTGTCATCTGGATTTCCTGCCCAATCTGAATCAGAAAAACCTGTCAGTGCAACATCAGATTCATCAGTATACATAATACCAAGATTCACTGTTCCCTTCAAGTATCGAAGAACTTTCTTTGCAGCATTCCAGTGATTTCCTGAAGGCTTAGCCATGAATTGACTAAGGATACTGACTGAGTATGCAATGTCTGGTCTGGTAGTGGTGAGATAGTTCAAACTTCCCACTAATTGACGATATAATGTTCCATCTGCCTCTTTTGATCCATCTTCTTTGTACAACTTTGCATTCTGTTCTAAGGGAGTTGACATAGCTTTGCAATCTGTCATATTGAACTTTTTAAGAATCTCCTTTGTATATTTTCTTTGAGTGATCAAAGTTTTACCAGGTTCTCTCCATACCTCAATTCCTAAACAGTAATGCAATTCACCCAAATCTTTCATTTCAAAATCCTGTGACAACTGAACTTTAATTTCTTCAATTAACTTGTGAGCACTTCCTGTTATAATGAGATCATCCACATACAAAGATATTAAAGCAACATTTCCTTTTTCATCTTTCTTAACATACAAGTTAGGATAATTTTTGCTTTTCACAAATCCATTCTGAAGAAAGAAGGTATCAATCTTTACATACCATGATCTGGGTGCCTGTTTCAAACCATACAATGCCTTTCTTAACCTGCAAACCAAATGCTCCTGTCCCTGTTTGACAAACCCTTCAGGTTGAACCAAATAAACTTCTTCCATTAATTCACCATTTAGAAAAGCAGATTTGACATCCAATTGATGTATATTCCAATTATGTTTTGTGGCTAAGGAAATCAGTAATCTAATTGTATTCAACTTAGCTACTGGTGCAAAAGTGTCTTCATAATCAATTCCCTCCTTTTGAGCATATCCTTTTGCTACTAATCTTGCCTTAAATTTATCAAGTGTACCATCTGCTTTAAATTTCGATTTGTACAACCATTTGCTTCCAATTGGAACTTTATTTTCAGGAAGTTCCACTAATTCCCATGTTTGATTTTTCATAAGAGAAGCATACTCATCATTCATAGCATTAATCCATGGTTCATGCTATTTAGCCTGCTCATAATAATTGGTTCTTCAACATTCATTATATTAGACATTAAGGCATAGTCTCTATACCTTGCAGGAAGCCGAGTCTGTCGGGACGACCTTCTTGGTGCTTCAATGCCTGTGGGTGTTCCATCCATGATTCATCGCCTTTGAGGTGAATCACCCCCTTGTGATGACTCACTGCTGCTAGATGTGCTCGTACTGCTGCTATCATCCTGATCCTGTACCTGTAACTGGACCTGTTCCTGTTCCTGCTTAATCAAAGTATCAAGCTTGATATGCGCATCATTAGATATATGCCATGTATCATTCTTTGTATTACTTTTATCAGTCTGCTCATGAAACAATACATCACGACTTGCAAAATAGTTTATGGAAACTGATCAAACAATTATTAGGCTTCTGATACGTTACAATATCGCATGAAAAAACACACTTGATGGACTTTGGCACAAGTTTTCTCTGTTAGCCTTAGGAATATGAGCCAAAAGCAGTACATCCAAAGACCTTTGAAATGACTCACATAGGTTTAATAACCGTGAGAAACCTCAAAAGGGTTTGAAAAAACTAATTGCTTAGTGGGACATCGATTCCTTCAAGATAAACAGCAGTGTTAATGGCTTCTGCCAGAAACCATTAGAGATGTTCTTAACCTTGCAGCATACTTGAGCACGATTCCACCAAGGTTTCTATACATCGCTCAGCAACACCATCTTGCTGAGGGTATGTGGCAACTGGTGAAATGTTGTTTGATCCATTAGATTTACAATAGGTGTTAAATGCTTTTGATTTATATTCCCCCCTTGAATCCAGATCTGAGTATTTTAATGCACTTTCCTGTTTGTTTTTCTCAACCAATATTTCGAAACTCTTAAAAACTTCAAATACTGTCACCTTCCTCTAATGAATAGACCAGGTATACCTAGATCTATCATCAATAAAAAAATAACAAAGTATGAAGCGCACGGACCAAGAGACCTAGTTTGCATAGGTCCACATACATCAGTGTGAATTAATTCAAGTATATCATACTTCCGTTTCTCAGTATGAACATGAAACTCTTCTTTATGCTGCTTACCAAGTGCACAAGCTTCACATGGTAAATGTTCACACTTCATAACAGGAAGACCTTCAACCATTGATTTCCTTTGTAACAACTATAAATCATTGTAATTTAGGTGCCCATACCTGTGATGCCATAGTTCTGTTGTTGATGTCTCTTTGGATGTCAATGCAACATGGCGCTTCACTGTCACATCCAATTTGTATAATCCTCCAACCCTGGTACCTGTAGAAACAACCCTGTAGTGGTCCTGAACATCTTTCACTATACACCCCAATTTACCAAATTCTACTTTTAAATGATTATCAATGATAGTGGAAAAAGATAGCAAATTCTTTTTGAGAGTAGGTACATACATCACATTATGAATCTGTCGCATTTGTCCATTAGGTAAGTACACATTTATTATGCCATAGCCTTGAACTTTAAGTGACCTGTCATCTCCTAGGTAAATGTGTGTACCATCATATTTCTCATAATATTTATCATACCATTCTTTATTACAAGTCATGTGTGCCGATGCACCAGAATCTATGAACCAAGCATTCTCATCATCAGTTTCAGCAGACAATGCAGCATCAGAAAGAAATAACTTAAGATTTTTAAATCCATCATTCACTGAGGTGTCTCTGTTTATGTAATTTCCATTATGCCTGCTATGTCTTTGATTTGATTCATTATTCTTTCTCCTATAGCAATCTTTAGCCAGATGTTCAGGTTTTCCACAATAATCACATTCAATGTTCCTCTTAACATAAGAATCGGGAGGTGCCATACCTTTCTGCTTTGCTTGAAAACGGCCTCTGTTCCTGTCCCATGGTCTCCCTCGGAATGGTCTTTTGCCTCTTGCAGTCAAAGCCAAATCAGAACCATTTGACTCCAGTTCAAAAATTTTCATGCGCTCTTCTTCTTGAAGAAGAATTCCAGCCAATTCTTCAAATGTAGGAGGTGTCGGTCTAACTGAGAGAGCTGAAATAAAGACTTTATAGTCTGGGACTAACCCCTTTAAAATAACAGTTACCAAGTATGTACTAGAAACATTTTCACCAATATCACCAAGCTTATCACTGAAGTCTTTAATTCGGGAAACAAAGTTGCTAATGCTTTCATTGGCATCCATTTTGATAGATAGCAGCTTTGTTTTTAAAAATAAAATATGGACAAATGCGACAGATTCATAATGTGATACAAACCTTTGAGAGTGTCCCATGTCGCCTTTGAAGTTTCACAGTCCCGAATGTGAGGAATAATATTGTCCTTCACTGACATGCGTAGCAGCACCCTTGCTTTCATTTCACGCTTCTCCCAATCTTGAGTGGCAGTAGGAGGTTGAGGCTTGGTCTCATCACCTTTGACAATCGTCCAGAGATTGTATGCCTCCAGTACTGTTATGAGCTTAAATTTCCAATTGACATAATTTTCTCCATCAAGTTTTGTAGACTCATTTAAATATGAATCTGCAAGGGGATTAGCCATTTCTCCACCAATGACCAAATTCAAAAAAAATCACAAGCTTCTTAAGGTTGGAAAACTCGATTCCGACAGAATCCAACAGAAAACTGGTTAATAAATAAAAATGATCGCAGGGAGTTTGTTACTGGATTTCATAAGAGGAAAAAAAACAGAGGCATAAGCTGGCTGAACAACAACAACAAATAAAAGAAAGGGAAAAACGCCTAGCACAGCAGAAACGGCGGAGGCTTGCAATCAAATTGGCTTCGGGAGAGATGTTTGAACTGCCTGATGAAAATTCAAAACTCAGTTCAGCCGAGGACATACGAGAGCAAGAAGATGATGATGGGGATTCAGATCACGTCTCAGTAGTTAATGGCACTCTCACCTATGAAGATGGAGATATAACCACAATTGTGAACACTTGTCAACTAAATTCAGAAAACAAGGATGTTGAAACACCCAATCCAAATGCCTTTCCAAATCCAAAGTCAAAAGTCAAGATTTCAATACCTTATTCACTCAGCGATCAAAGAGCTCAGATTGCCACCGTGGGCTTCTTGGTCAATTCCGTGCCTAATCCAACAAGACCAATCCACACAACTGCTATAAGCCGAACACTGTCACTGCGCACACTCTAATGGCAGAGTCACTCACTGCCCGCGGAGAGGAGAGAAGCGCAGACAAAAGAGCTTTGATACCAAATTAGAACAAAAAACTACAACAAATACACAGGCAGAAACACCAGCAAACGTAAGACAAAGCTCACACAACTTCATTAATTTATTTGCTCAATTACATCACACTTATATAGGAAACTCACTCACCTAAACTTCCTGAATATGTGCAACCAATTCCTAACCACTCACAACTAATTCTGTTCAACCACTCACAACTAATTCTATTCAACCACTCACAACTAATTCTATTTCTGCATTATTCTCACAAATCATGTTGATGCCGGCAGCATTAAAGAGTAGTAGAAATGAAATGTTGCGTGGAAAAATCAATAGAGAATTATCATTTGTACAGAGACATGAATAAAATAAAATAGAATTCATAAATAAAACTAATTATTATTACAGTATGTAGCCATTGTTTGACGTGCAGGGAAGGAACCTCCTACAGCTCAGCTCTGTTGTTGTTTGCAAAATCACTTTCTCTCCCTTATATATAATCGACGATCATTGATTACAGCTCTATTGTTGTTTGCAAAATCACTTTCTCTCCCTTATATATACTCGACGATCATTGATTAGAATAAGAGATGCCTGTATAGCAACTTGTGCCGAAACTGCTTCTTTAAACTCCACAAACCCATAACAGGCTTGGGCTCCTGGCCTATTCCTAACTTGGACGCCAGAAGGCTTTATTGCGCCAAACTTTTTCATCTCTTCCTCAAGTTGGGAAGGGGTAATATTTGCAGCCAAGTTGCTGACAAAAACAGAACACTGGCCAGTTCCTTTTGCAATGTTGTAATTATTACCACTGAAACTGAAAGGAGTGGACTTACTAGCAGCTTTTCCAGTTTGTTTTTGATTTTCCCTGACAAATACTTTACATCCTCGAATTAGAATAGGGGAAGACTGTAGTGCAGTTTGGACTGAAGCTGCCTCTACAAATTCTACAAAACCAAAACAAGGTCGACCTCCTGGCCTACTCCTAACTTGAACGCCACAAGGTTTTACGGCCCCAAACTTCTCCAACTCTTCTTCAACCTGGGGAGGAGTAATATTCACAGGTAAATTGTCGATAAAAACAGAGCATTTACCGTTTCCATCTGCAGTGCTGCTGTAATTAGCTGGCATATTGACAGGAGTCGAATTAGAATTTGGTGAAAGTTGAGCAGAATTTGGCTGAGCCCTGGTTCTGGTTATGGTTCTCACAAGAGGTGGTTTCTTAATTGCAACAATCGGTTGTTGTGCTGCATTTTTCTTAAGAATTGAAGCGTAGGACTCTTTGGGTGCTTCTTGAACTACAACTGGAGTGATAGCTGGCCCTCCATTCTGAGCTGCATCTGCATCTTCTTCTTGAACTGCAACTGGATTTTCTTGAACTACAACTGGAGTTTCTTCTTCTTGAACTCCCTCTGGAGTTTCTTGAACTACAACGGGAGTTTCTTCTTCTTGAACTGCAACTGGAGTTTCTTGAACCACAACTGGAGTTTCTTCTTCTTGAACTACAACTGGAGTTTCCTTCTTCTTGAGTTTCTTGGGCATGAATTTCTGAAAATGTTCAATTGCTGATTCTTGTGGGACTTCACTCTGCGGCATGTCATTTTTGTGAACCCCATCAGCAGCAACAGGAGGAACAATCTCCGTTCTCGCACCATTCTCAGCTTGAGCTTCAGCCAATGGTTGAAAGTTAACAACTGGCTCTGAGACGGGATTGGAATTTGGTTTGATTGAATATTCAACAAGATTTTCATTCTTTTCATCCAACTTGTATGTAACCACATCATTCAATACAAAGTATCCCCTTTCCTGAGGAGCCAGCAAAAAGAACTGAGTGAAAGAGGTTCGCGTTCCACTGTTGTTCTTAAAGGTAATTGATCCACTTACACAAACAACTATTAGTCCATTGTAATATGACGCCTGGGAATCAACTGCCTTGATCTCCACATTTAACGCACTGTAGTCAGTAGACGTTATCAGGTGATTGATAGCCTCCACAGTTGTTACTGAGAGCAATTTTCCATTGGAGTCTGGGCGACCAACTGTGCTGCAATCCTTATAAAATCCGTATAGCAATTGCGGTGACAGAACAAGATCTTTGTAATAATTCTTCACAAACACATCAACATCATCAGAAGCAGCCATTGAATCCCCTGACACACAATTTTCAGAATTAATAATTCGTTCTATTGCAGCAGCAGAATGTTGTGTGGCCATTGAATCCCCTGACACACAATTTTCAGAATTAATTTGTTCTATTGCAGCAGCAGAATGTTGCGTGGCCATTGAATCCCCTCACAGAATTAATTCAATTCGTTCCACGTAAGTTAAACCTCAGAGCACAGAATTAATTCAATTTGTTCCACGTAAGTTAAACCTCAGAGCCCAATTAAACCCAGATCTTCGTGACAACTCACCAACTCCTATGCGGGTGCTCGATCTTGCTCTTTGTCATTTAATTTTGCAAGATCCAGCCTTTGAGAACCATATTTATACCCAATTGTGAAAGCACATGATAGAATTTTGTTTTTCGTTTTCTCTCTCGGCATCGCGTCGGCTCCGTCCACATAGTTTTTATTTATTTTTTTTTAATCCTTTCACATGCAAGAATTTAGTTTTTATTTTTTATTTTTAATCCTTTCACATGCAAGAATTTTGTTTTTGTTTGCTCTCTGCGTCGGCTCCGTCCACATAGTTTTTATTTATTTTTTAATCCCGTAAACAAAAAACATCACATAGTTTTTATTTATTTTTTAATCCCGTTAGTTTTTATTAATAAACAACATCTACCCTAACCAGCTAATTTTTTGTTTTTTAAAAAGCCTGTACACAAACAGCATCTATATATACCACCTAATTTTTTGTTTTGTAAAAAGCTCGTACACAAACAACATCTACCATTACCAGCTAATTTTTTGTTTTTTAAAAAGCCCGTACACAAACAACATCTACCATTACTAGTTATTTGGAGGAACTTGGCATTGGCTTCAGTCATCTATCTACTTGCCATTCAGAAAAATCGAGGTAGATAATTGCGTTGCATACAAACATGTCATAGTATGAGATTCAAACAATCAAGGTAGATAATTGCATTGCATACAAACATGTTATAGCATGAGATTCAAACAATCAAGGTAGATAATTGTGTTGCATACAAACATGTCATAGCATGAGATTCAAACCATCTCCACCACACCACCTACACTCACCATAGCCAATAAATGGACCATTTTTCATAAAAGATTATAGTTATATTTGATTAATGAGAATTTCTATTATGGAATTTTATTTGTAATTGGTTTAGCTTCATTTTAAAAGGGGTTAATTATTAGAATTTTGAAACATGAAACCAAACCACATTACCTTTTGTGTTTTGTGGGAATGGAATAACGTTCTTTTATTTTGTCTGTGTTAAGTTTGGAAAATCTGGATTGTACAAAGACAAATAAATAGAATAGAATAACAAACAAATTGTATAAAATAGTTTGTAATACAAAATATTTAAAAATATAAAATTTGTCAAACTTTATAAAAATACACAATAAAAAATATACAACATAACACTAAATATTAAGGAAGCAAGAATCAACTGGGACATTTGATTAACTCTAGGGATAAACCAAATTCATTTGCCTTTCTCTTACACACAAAGGCAAAAGCTAAGATCTAAGGGCTCGCAACTCCAAATAAAGGACCAAAAAACTCTTTTCCCTTCCCATATGCAGCCTTTTATAATCCCTTCCAACCTTTCCTGTTATAATGATTTCACAAGGTTCCATACCCCAATTGTCCAAACCAAGCCCTGCCACTAAAATGGGCCCTACAAGATAATTCTTCCATTTTTCTACCCAAAAAGTATTTGATATAGGTGAAAAATGGTATGACAATAGAATGAGGATCATAATTCCCCATTTAGGGAGGATTTTCATCCCCAAAATTTATGTTGAAAGAGGTGAGGAAAAGTTTCCCCTTCCTTCTCCTGGAGCACCATTTTGCTTTGCCTACAACTTGTCCTTTCAACCCAATTTTCTAAATTTTATACTACCCCTATTTTGTAGTTTTAAAATTCTTCTACAAAAATTTGTCTCCTACCAACTCCACCTGCATATTTGGCGTTATGTCCTCTATGGTAGGTTGGGCCTACTCCCCTTCCTAATCCAACAAGAAAGGATCACAGTCTTTCAAATTCTCCACATTCATCATTGAGTAAATATGCATTTATAAAGGTGAATTGAGTCTGTAAGAATTATCTCCCACCTTCCCCAATACTTTAAAAGGAACATACCATAGACCCTTGATCCCCTTATGAATACCTCGTAGTATTTCCTTATTCAACTATACCTAAACTTTGTCTCCCACATTAAATGATTTCTTTGTTCAATTCTTGTCATGTAGATCCTTGTACCTTTCCTATTGTCAAGCCAGGTATGTAACAATGAATGAATTGATGATTTTCATTAAATATATACAATATATACATTAATTTCCAAATCCCTTATGATTAGGTGTCAGTATTCCCCCCCTTAATCCAAAGGGATGTTGGTGAGTCCAAGCATCTTCCTAAATATTTCAAACTTCTAGACAAACAAAGTGGCATATTCAAGATCATAGTTTTGAAATTGAGTTTCAAAAGATGCTCAGTCAATTTCTTATACTAGGCTCACGGTGCTCGTTTGAGGCCATACAAGGATTTTACAAGCTTACATACTTTATGCTCCCGACCCTTCACAACAAATTCTTCGCGTTGAGACATTAAAACATTCTCTTTCAGATCTCCATTCAAGAAAGCAGTTTTTACATCCATTTGATGGACTTTCCAACTATTCTCAACCAAGGAAAAGAGAGTCTGGATGGTAGCCCATTTTTCTATAGGGGAAAAAGTGTCCTTATAATTGACCCCTTCCTTTTGTGAAAAACCTTCTTCCACGAACATAGCTTTATGCTTTTCAAGTTAGCCATATGCTTTATACTTTTTCTTGAAGACACACATGCAACCAATTGGTTTGGTTCCCAATGGTGGATCAACCAGGTTCTAGGTGCCATTCTTTATCAAAGCATCATATTATTTTTGCATCACTTCTTTCCATTTATCATCAGAAGCAACTTCTTTGAAGGAATTTGGTTCGAAATATGTAGATAAATTTAATTCACAATCATAAGAAACATACAAATCAACAAGGGTATCAGAATCGTCTACATCACCTCCATTATGTCTAGCAAAGGTTTGTGTTCTTGTCTTTCCAACCTCATTAGGGCGAACACTTTCAAGTGTCTTCTCCAAACCTCCATTATTTATTACCAAAGGCATAGAATTAATCCATTGTACACAAGTTTTCTCCAAGTGACTTGCTTGATGATCCAAATAGAAAATATCCAACCCAAGCTCTTCAACATTCATGTTTACACTAGAGTTCTAGGTAGATTTAACCAGGGGGTTGTTTTTACGCTTAAAAAACAATTCGAAATATGTATTGCTTGAAGAAATTTCCCCAACACTATTCTTGAAATATGTAACTTCATTGATTAACTTCTTCATCATTTTAATGACACTCACTAGGTCACTAGCCTCTTTCTACGCATGTTTATTCATAGTTTCCTGAGGCTTCTTCCCACTAGCATTGAAATCTTCTTGTATGTGATATACACCAATAGAAAGCATGCATTTTTCGACTGCCTTATTATCACTTTTCACAAACATTACTATCTTAGAATGTACGGCTAATGTATAATATGAAATGGCTATTGAAAAATGAGGGTGTAAATTGGTGATGAATTTATTCAATTTCGTAGTGAAGTGTTCATCAAAATATTTAACTTTCTCTTTTTTCTCCATTTTCAAAACACTTAGATCTTTTAATAGTGTAGCTGACATTTTCTCTTCTCCAAACTTATCCATAAACACATTTTGAAATTGCTCCCAATTTATAATGGAACCCACCCGAAGATTATAACACTAGGTGGCAGCTTTATTCTCAAAAGTGTAAGAAAATAATTTGGATGCCACATCCTTATATTAAACACTCATTAATCTTACGGACATGTAGAAATTTTGAATATGATCTTTTGTGAAAGTTAATTTATTTTGGTCAATTTCAGAAGCAAATTTCCTGAACGCTGAGGCAAATCATGTAATTGACCTTGAAGTTCAAATCCCCTTGATCCATCCATACCAATTGTTTATCGACCATATTTTTTCTACATGCTTGTCTTCACTTTTTGAACCTGTATGTTCTTTGTCACCTTCTATATTTTCACCACGTTTTGACCCCTCATCTTCCTCATCAAAGGGACCAAATAAATGACACTTTTCAATACATTCTAGTTTATCAACTAAATATGTGCACACCAATTATTCAAAAAATCTACTAGTACACCATGATCAGTCATTGGTCTCCTTACTACATGCTTGTGGGGTAGAAGACCAGAAACAAGGAGTGTACTGATCCATTTTGCATAAGATTGAGTAAAAGGTCTGAGAGATGTTAGATCCTCTTATGTGATCTTGTATAATTGTTCAAGACTGTTGGGAGGAGGTAAATCTTCAATATTAGGATATTTTAATGTATTAGGATTAGATTGATGGGAAACATGTCAATTGTTATCTTAACGAGATGTTTCAAAATGATAAGAGTGAGAGAACCTACTAACCATGCAATGGTGACCCTCTTTCTAGCACCAAAAATGGTTCATGGGGAAAATTCACTACCAACAGTTAGGGGATTGTTGAGTCATGGAAAAGGTATGCATATATCATTTATTTCATCATCCTTTTCTTTAGTTATATCCCTTCGACACCCTAAAGTGTTAATATATCAAAGGATTATGGTAAAAATAAGGAAATTATCTATCATCACGATTTAGCTAACAGTTATCACTCTTTATGCAGGAAAAAGACGAAATGGGACAACTGATGTTCCTCAGCCAAGGGACAATGAAAGAACAAGCAAGCCAAGGATGGAGCATGTATTTATGGACAAAAGCAAAGTGAATCACAGGAGTAGCGCAAGGAGGGAAAGATAATTGAAGTTAGAAGATTGCGTGAATCCCTCAGGATCTCCTGATCCTGACGGATCGCTGTTACTGTTTATCCTTTGCAATACTTTGCAATGCAATGATATATATATATAT
>APFE031144172.1:12164-45641 GCA_000404065.3 Pinus taeda
ATGTATGTTGCCAAAGATATGTCATTACTATTTTGATGGTCATATCCTTTACATCAATTATTTTATGATCCACTCGATGGTTTCTACAAATGGGAGAATTGCGAGATGCGATGCTATATTATGTAACCAATATATCTTCACATTTTGATACACTCCAACATCTTCCTCATCCCCGGGAATTTATTTGCGTGCAAATAGATAATATATACCTGAGCAAGTTATCGACATGGATTTATCATTGCAACATGGTGTATCTATATAGATTGGGGTTGAGATTATAGAACTTTCTTCTACCCCTTCTTCAACACCTTCAATGATCTCTTTACCTAGTCTCCTCTTAAGTGGGGCCTTCAACACCTTCAACAATCTATTTACCTGGTCTCCTCTTAAGTGGGGCCTTCAAAACCTTCAAAAATCTCTTTACTTGGTCTCCTCTTAAGTGGGGCCATCTCTGTTGTTGATGAGGAAACATTGAGGCACTCCAAATCTACTATAATTGACATTTCAAAGATGTTCATTATGATAAACAACGCTAGAAAATAAAAGTAAATTCAGTGCATAACACAAAGGGAGAGTTATGTGTATAATAGGTCATTACATTGTTGTGTAAGGAAATCTTGCAAACTATAGGAAAACAATGTCCCACGAAGACTGTGCACTAAGGGTATAGTCTATGGTGATGTGATCGAGAGTTGTGGTGTTGGGCATGCAGATAACATCATTACATAGGGAAGAAGGTGAGTCTATAAAATAGGGTTGTGCCAGAGTAAAAAGAGAAAGGTAGACAATGACGATGCTATGATTGTAGTAGCTAGGTTTTAGGCCTATGACATTGTGTTGGAGAGACAGGTAGCATATAGAGGGAGTTTGGGCTAATGTGCAAGGGGGAATGAGCATGTTGAGGTGAAGATTGCAATGCAACCAACAATAGTAGAGCTACACAAGCAGTTGTTGTGCACTAAAGTGGGGTAAATTGAGGTTGGTGTTATTGTTCTTATTCATTTAGTTAAACCTATATTTAGACAACAATCTCTTTAAAAGAGCATTTAGAAGTGTTATGAGGGTTGGCAAGCAAGAAGGAAAGAATAGTGATCCTAATTTTTTTCAAAAACTATGTTTATCACAACTTTGAACTATATTATATATGTATTTATGAAATATTGATTTATATATTAATATTGACCTTTATTCCATGATCTTATGTGTTATTGATATGTAATTCTATTGTTGTGGCTTAACTCGTCTAAGGTAGTGGTCAGGGCCCACCACCAACCTTAGTGAAGTTGTAATCGATTTGAGTTAGAGCAGGAACAATTGTGCGGTGATATAACACACCTGTAGTATGATATTTGAGTGTGATTGTAGTTAATCAAATTTCATAGTTTTGAATTATTTGATTTTCATATTTACTTTTCAAATCAATTCTTGTTTTTTATATTTATAATTTTCTGTTGAGGCATTGAATTGACAGTATGAAGGTTGGAGCATTATCAATGAACAACTCTTGGATTTTGGCTTGTATATTTTATGGTTTGAACTGAAGTTAAATTTGGATTGAAATGGTTAGCTAAAAATTTCTAAGTGGTTGAGCCTCAACATTCACCGCGGAATCAAGGATGGAGAGGAAACCCTTATGGGAAAGTTTATTAGTCCCAAATTCCAACAGCCTCATATATCTATTATCAGCCACAATATCCACCTTATGTGCCATAGACACCTAATGTGCCTCAGTACCAGCAAGGTTACAACCCACCCTATCCCACACATTAGCAATCCTCATTACCATTACCACCCCTACCATCGCATCCACTACCAATACCTCAAAATGTTAATCCATCTTCATAACAGATCAAACAATCATTTGACTTGAACCCTCCATGACCAAGAAAACTACCTGCACAACCTATACCAAATCCTATTAATAAACCTCCTTAGCCCATGGAAAACATAGAATTACAATCTTTTCCCACCTATGTTATTACTTACTTTCCTATAAATTAAATTCAACTTAGATCTGGGAAAATGATTAATAAGAACAAATATGCAATGGTCATACAAGGGGAGGATCCTCAAATAGAATTTGACAACAAATAGGATGAAAATAAACAAATAGAAACCAAAAATAATCGTGTGACAAGAGAACCACATGAACCATTGGAACCACCATTTCCAGAGAGACTTCTTGTAAATAAAGTTGAGGTACTTGTGGAATATGAATTGATTCTGAATTGAGTAATTTTTGTATAAAGATCCCTTTATTACAAGCCATTAAAGACATACCTATCTACACTAAAATCATTTTGGATATTTGTATTAATAAATATAGGATGAAGAAGAGTAACAACCAAACCATTAAAGTAGTTAATGTTGAAAATGCATCAACAAAATCCTAATTTATTGTTTTCCTTGAATTAAATTAGGAATAAAATTGTAATTCCACATCACAAGACAACTTGTATTAGTTAACTAAGTTAATTTGAATTAGTTGTCTCAATTAATTGGACTTGAGGGTCTAACTTTAGTCATGTAGAGTGTCTCCTAAATTGTTGGAGCCCCAGTTGATTTTATTTTGAGTTGTAATTAATTAATTTAATTACTTTGTTAATGTTAGTTAAACTACTTCCAACTGATGGAGGAACTAGTAGGAGGTTAGAAAGTGGGGTGCTGCATCACGTGGTCAACTATATAATTGATGATTCACTCATAAATAACTCATTCATGTCAAATAGTTACCCAGTTAATATTGGAGTTCAGGGACAATGTACTATCAGTTGTATAATCATCTGAATTATACAGGTGGTACATGCATTTAGAGGAAGGCCTATGAGGATTGCAAAATTCCAATTAAGGAATTTCCCTAATTAATAGGGTCTAATTCCCAAGGAAACAACACAAGGACATATGGACTTGGGCAAGCCAAAATTTGTTTAAGTATTGTCCTGGAATTGTCTAGGAAGTTGTGAGATAGATAGAGATAGTGCAAAAGTTTGCTCAGGCTTGAGCAAAGCATTGTAATCATCTCATATTTTTAGAATAATGAAATATACAAATAGCAGGGGTTTTTAGTTGTGGATTTCCCAAGGAAACCATTATGTAATGTGTTGATTGAATTATTTCTCTTGTATGCTTTGTGATTTCACGATCATTTAATTGTTTTTGTTGATGAGTAGAGTAGATTCAAGTCTTTGGTTTTAGCATATTACATAAGTAGTTTGAATCTACAATGAATTTCTACATGGTATAAGAGCATAAATCACTCTAGAATAGGATAATAGGAGTTTGTCTTTTGCGAGTGAAACCAGATTTGCGTTATCATTCATAGTGAGTTGGATGCCGTTCTATAGATTGAGACTCAAATATGCCCTTAAGGGTAGTTCGAACTATATTTCTTGGAAGGATAGGATGGAAGTAGTGTTGGAAGACAACGAGCTTAAGGAATTCATAAACAAAGATATTCCTAAGCCTCCAACAACTATTGCTCAAGATCTTGCAAAGTAGAGAAAACGTGTTGCAAAGGCAAGAAGGATTATCCTAGAAAGATTTTGAGATCATATTGTCTCAAGCCTCCATGGTAAGGAGACTCCATATGCAATGTGGAAGGCCTTGATAGACCTATTTCAAAACAAAAATGACCACATGAAGTTGGAACTGAAGGAAAAGCTCAAGAAAATTAAGATGGAGAAGGGCGACACAATACCAAAGTACTTGGCCAAGTTCACCCAATGGCAAGATGAGCTTGGAAGTGTTGGTGTTACAATTGTTGAAGATGATCTAGTTAGCCTAGCACTTCTATGCTTTCCCGAGACCTATCAAAACTACTAGGATTCGATAAATGAGAGGGAGAAATTACTAGAGTGGGAGCATTTGTGGCAACATGTGGCATACTTCAGGATCTTTGCTTCATCAGTTTACTATCATGTTACCCAGGATGCAAGGAAAAATATAGAACCAACAACTATGTTGGGCATATTTGTGGGGTACACTGATACACCTCACAACTATCAAGTGTGTCTTCCATATCACACGATGACAGTGGTTCATAGAGATGTGAATTTTGATGAAGAGAAGACCATCAGATGTTCCCTTGAGAGGGAGCTTTAGTTACATGTAGATGAGGATATTTTAGCTACAAAGGAAGAACCTCGGGATGATATGGAGCAACCACATGCATAGGAGAAGAGATTGGAAGCACCCACTCATGTAGAGACTTCCAGAGATGGAAGGAAGCTCATGAGAGAGGATCACAAATTGATACATGCTACTACATAGAATGTGGGAGGACCCACATCACAGCATAGGCACAGGAGGTCACCAGATCGGTACACTAGATACATGGCTCTTATAATAAAGAATGTCGAGATTGAGCCATCCTCATTCAAGGAAGAAGTGCAAAAACCAGTATGGGTTGATTCCATAGTAGAGGAGTATGACTCCATTTCCAAAAATGATGTTTGGGAAGTAGTCCCAAGACCATCAGACAGGTCAGTGGTGAGTTCCATATGGATTTAGAAGGTAAAGAAAGCAATAGATGGGAGTGTGGAGAAACACAAGGAAATATTTGTGGCCAGAGGGTTCTCTCAGGTGGAGGGAATTGATTATGAGGATACCTTTCCTCCAGTAGAAGGTACTCTTCAATCAAACCTATTCTATCACTTTTAGTGCAAATGGGATGGAAAATACATTATATGGATGTGAAGACAACATTCCTTGACGAAGTGATTGAGGAAGAGGTGTTCATTGAGAAACAGGAAGGATTTTAGACCTTCAACAGAGAGTCGCATGTGTGTAGACTCAAGATAGCATTGTATCGATTGAAACAAGAACGTTGTTCTTTGTAGACCAAGATTGATAGTTATTTCACTGAGTTGGGATTCACCAAAAGTGAAGTAGATGCGAACCTTTACGATATTGTGGTTGAAGGTAAATTGTTGATTATAGTAGTATATGTCGATGATTTAATTAATAGTAACAAGTGATGAGAAACTGGTAAAATCTTGCAAAGCTGATCTTGCAAGATAATTCAAGAGGACCTGCGGCTCATGCATTAATTCCTTGGTATGGAAGTATGGAAAGGAGATGATGAATTGTTTGTCTCTCAGGGAAATTTTGCCAATGAGATATTGAAGAAGTTCAACATGGAGAGCAGTGAACCTGTTGAGACTCCTCTATCATATGATTGGTTGAAGGACAATGTTACTTCATGTGAAGTAGTGGAGCCTACTATCTACAGGTGGCTTGTGGGTTCACCTATGTATTTGGTTAACATGCGACCAGACATATCTTTTGTAGTTAACCAACTTAGTAAAGAAAGGTTTAAGTCAACCAAACTTTATTAGAAGGGGGAATCTTCAATATTGGGTCAGCAACAACTTCTTGGTACAATAGGAAGTTGAGATCAGTTTCACTCAGTTTAGCATAAGCATGGTACATGGATGCTATTCAAGCAAATTGTGACGCTATCTAGATGAGGAAGATCCTTGTTGGGTCATTTTGAAGTCTTCTTTAGCGCATTTCAAACTCTCTAAAATTGAAATTCCAATAGGCAGTAACTATTCCAGGCCTGGTCTAAAATCCATGGAATAGTGGTTCCAACATGTGGCTTGAAGCAACAATTTCAAGGATAGTCATATTTCAGCTCAGGTCTTCCTCCTATAATTGATTTTTCCAAACTAGTTCCAAGCTAAGATGAGAGTGATTTTAATAAACTGTGTTCCTTAGTTGTTGTTTCAACACAATTTCAGTGGTTCAATATTTTTTTTGTTGCTAGCCTTCACCTGCAACACCTGGACAGTTTCAAAATTTCCGTACTCAATTTAGTACTTAAACACTATCTATGCATTTTTTTTTCTAGTACTAAATCAGTCTGGTACTCTAGACCATGATTAAGATATCATAGAAATTAAAGTTCATTCATCACTAGTTTGAAAACATCCAATTTAGCGGCAGCACTAAATTTAGAGGCATTAGTTTGGGAACATTAAGAGTTTATAATTAAAGGCAACAATCTATCCACGTCATATTCAACATTTGCAAAAGTATTAATATTAGCTTTCGATAATGCTAAAGGTGTTCTATAACTCATTCTTTTCGAATCATTAGACATCATTATACAGTCAAGCAAAGGTATGGATATAATTTTATTTATTTCTATTAATACAGAGAATGTGTGTAATAGAGTCTGATTAGTGGTTTGTGTTCCATTCATTTAGTTTATATGTTACCATGACTTAATACGTAATCAATAATTGTTTAATCCAACAATGAGTAATGATTATTATCCTTCAGTCATGGCACATGCTTTGATACTTTTTCTTGTCATTTTGAATTAACCCAATTCCTCGCATAATCCAAAAAAATGGTTACCCTTCCTAATCGATCCCAACGTCCATTTGAATCCTAAAAATACTGCACCGAAAATAAATTTATCTTTGATATCATATCTTTTTCCAATTCATAGTCCTCTATGACTCAAGTAGCGACCTTCTAACTCCTCGAGTGGCATTGAAATTATTTTCATTGTCAGCATGGGGCCAACAAGCATGAACCCACATTTACTTAATTTTCCGCCAGCCCCAAATATGTAGCATGAAAACATAGATTTGAGGAAAAGGGGTGGATAAATTCTCTCCAGAAGTTTCAAGGGAAAAATGATAAGGTAACCATGACATTTTCTCAAAATTTTGATGGGAAGACAAAAAAAGTTGGAAATATCGAGATAAAATTGTTAGAAGAACTAATGAGTAAAGTAACGGGGTTACCTCTAAATTGTGAGGAATATTTCAAAGGGGGAAAACTCAATTTGGGAGAGTGTTCTAAGTTCCTCAAACTAGCATATAAGTCGATCAACTGGTGCAAGGGTGTCCTCAGGAGCTGCATTTCATAGGCAATGGTGGTTGCTTATATGTGCATTCCAGAGGTTTATAACTTGTAAGGGAAGGTACACAATTGTTTTTCTTTACCATATAAGACATCTTCTCCACTTTACAGATGGTTGTGATGTCATTTTTCCTTTCTTCCTATGTTGAAGTCTGCATAAAGTGCCTAGACGTGTTTAGTCAACATTTATAAGGGCCAAAACTAGTTCTTGTCATTATAGTATCATTAAAATGATTATTTTTCATGAGTTGGCACAAAGAAGAGAATCATGGTCATAATTTTTGTTTAAGAATTTTCCTTGGGAGGAGGAAAAAACAAAATACAAGTAGAGGGTAACTAGTCCTGAATCCAATAAGTCGAGAAAGGAGTTTGAAACCCTTGTTAAACTGTCCCATAAGCATGAGAAAAGGTCTATGAAAACACCGAGATTGTAGGAAGCAGAGAAGGAAGTGTGAAAAAATCTCCAGATGCAGTACTCTCAATAAACCCAATCCCTCCTCTAGAGAAGGAAACCCTAGCATCTTGATCCAAAATGGATCTAGTATAGACTCTAAGTCTAAAAATATTCCTCACAGAGGAAAATTAAACTCAAAGGATGCTCTTGGAAATAATCTTGCTGCATATATCTCTTCATTCTAAATCGAACACAATTTGAATGAGCTAAAATGGACTTCAGATGAAGAAGTTATTGTAAAAATAAATTTCCCCAATGTCCTTAGAAAAGGACGCAATTTCTCATTAAATGGGACTTAAGGGAAAATGTGTTTTTAAACATAAAATCCCTTAAAGTTCATCGCATTGCATTCCCTCATCGTATCGCATATATGTTATAATGGAGCATTATCATTGCATCAGAGAAAGTCAAGTGAAGTGTTTAAAACACCCGTGACCATGTGACTTGCCGACATGTGATGGCGTCGATAAGCGAAAGTGCTAATTGATCGGAGAAGCAAAATGCAAAGGGGTCATGCGATGCTGATAATGCGATATGCGATTGTGATATACGTCGGTGATCAGCAATTGGTGGATCCCCGGTACAAAGGGCCATTGTAACATGCGATTGTGATATAGTGGGTTCACTGATCGGCATTGGTGATATATATCAGATCGGCGGATCGGATTGGCGATATATATATCGATCAGCATAATACATTGGGCCGATATGATATGCAATGTGTGATATCGTCGATCGAAGCGATCAGAGATTGGAGATTGGGAATGCAAAGGACTAGGAAGCACCAAACCCATGCGACATTTGATTCCAATTTGTGATGAAGGCACAGACCCAATAAGGTTATGGACGCGATTTCATAATATTTGTAATCCTCCTAAACGACCCATGATGTGTTTGGCCTGTGTATTCCATTATTTGGCTATTTTCAGAATGTAGGCAGAAGCAAAATAGACTGTGTGATTCCCATTAGAAACAGTCCATCACACCTATGCCATGCTATAAGTGGGCGTTTTTGTAACAGGAATGCATTATACGCAAAGAGTCACAGAGCCACAGAGCCACAGAGTTAGAGGGCTAGTCAAAGAGATAGAGGAATGATGAAACATAGAGAAACAGACAGGAAAACGCAGAGCCAGAGGGATGCCTCACAAAAGCCCTAGAGCACAATTGAAAGGGGAGGTTTTGGAGTTGCTTGGATGTCGAGCAAAACCAAAAGCTCAGAAAGCGAGAGCAGAGTCAAGAGCCAGAGCCAGAGCTAGAGCTAAGAGCCAGAGCCGAGAGCCAAAGCAAGAACCAAAGCCGAGAGATAGAGCCAAAGCTAGAGCCAAAGCCAAAGCCAGAGCCAGAGCCAAAGCCAAAGCCGAGAGCCAGAGCCAGAGCCAAGAGCGAGAGCCAAGAGCCGAGAGCCAGAGATCCAAACGGCCAGCGATAAACATGGTATTCTAAGCCCAATGGTTGAGTCCTAACCTATTAGAGTTGAGTGTGGAACTTGTAAAAGAATTCATCCATAATCCCAAAGAGTCTAATCGAGTTGATTAGATCTCAAGGAGATGTATCCCAAGAGGTTTGGGTGAATTCCATATTATATTGCTGTTATGTGTGATTGCGTATTACTGCATTGTATTTGTTGTTATATGTTTTATATTAGTTCAAGCAAATAAACTTAAAGCACTTAACAATTAAAGTACAAACACAAGCATACACCTATTTCAAATTCTTTTAATTCTGCAAATTATTAATCATAAGCATTGATCTTGGGAATATATAAGCTTTGGAGTGGGAGAGGATCTTGTAAGCATGACAAGAAGCCTTTAGTGCCACATTTCAGATCAGGTGGTATCAGAGCTGGTTATATCAGAGCATCACGTTGATTAATGCCACCTTCAAAGGATGTTATATTAGAGCAAGTTATACCAAATCAGGTGGTATCATGATGCTTGATCGATCAAAGCAAGATGCTTGATCGATCAAAGCAAGATGCTTGATTAACAGAGCAATCTATTTTCTTATTTAACTTGAAAGGTGCTTAAGTAGTCAAGGATTGATTGTTTGATTGTTTGTAAGCTAACTGTTGTTTGAATTGCAAAGGTTCGGGGAAAGTTATTAATAAGCTAAGTCCAGGAGAGTACAAGAAGGACGAACTGCTGAAGGCATTCTTCTTATCCCAAAGGACCTCAAAGAAATCCTTGAAGTACAAGAGGTTTTTTGCAAAAGGTTGCTTGAATAAGATCTTTGTTAATCTTGTTTGAAGTTCTTTGTTCATTCTAATAACGACAACTTCTACAAGTGAGTCCTCAAATTCTTCTTTCTTCACAAGTGCCTTTGATGAAGACAAGAAGCAAGACTTGTTCACCATGATGGATATGGTGAGAGAAATGTATGAGGATGGAAGGAAAAGCATCACACTGATAGAGCAGTTGAATTCCGTGATGGAAGAGAAGCAGTTGCTTTCTCACAAATTGCAAGAAATGGAGAGGCAACTTCATATTGCAAATATGAACCTGAAAAGTATGCATGAGTTGGAGACACAGCTCCTTGTTGCCAAAGAAGCCTTGGTCAAGTATCAACTTGAAGAAGACGTAAACAATTCATGTTTGTCTTCAAATTATTCTAAGAATGTTTATGTTGGTTCCTTTGAAAAACATACCAGAGACATAGGGTCCAAGTTAATGTCCAAGATGGCATATGAAGGAAAAGGCTTGGGCAAACATTCACATGGTATTGTTGAGCCAATAATGGTTGAGGAAATGCCTATGTATTTGGGTCTTGACTATGGACAATCTTATGGAGAAAGTTCCAAAGCTGTCATGAAGACAATTGAAATAGTTCCAAGAAGGAGTTTCATTTCAGGTCTTCTACCTCAAGAGTGTAAAGATTGTATTCATGGGGAATGCAATAGATTGAAAAATCATTTGCAGGAAGAAGGTGTTCATAAGCATACACTTGAACCAGAGAGTTGTGGAAACTCTGAAAGCCTTGAAGAGGTTGATGGTGTTCCAAAGGGAGCCACTTCTTCATTTGATTCACCTCCTCATGAAGGTGATAAAGGTGAAAAAGAAAGGTATAAATCTGGTTCTAATCATATTCCTTTTGATAATGTAAAGCATGATAAATTTCCGTATACGAATGGGAAAAGAATTGCATGTTCCTTTTTTGGTTTTCTTAACCATAATGTTTCTAGATGTTGGAAGAGAATGGCCACATACAGGAAAATTTTGAAGGAAAGGAAGCAAGAAGCCAAAGGTCCACTGGAGAAGGAAAATCATGCTGTCAACAAGATGCACATGTGTTGCACTTACTACCATAAGCAAGGACATATTTCTACAAAATGTTGCACTCTGGGTCCAACAACACTTCCACGAAACTTGAAGAAGGTGGAAAGAAAGAATGGCAGGGATGGGAAGAAAGATCCCATGATTGATGTCTTTTAGGATGATTTACATGTTGATGCTGATGTGCAGACAAAGGTAGGACCTTTGAAATGGACTGGTAAGAAATGGTTAGAGTTCTTATCCAATTAAGGTTGCATGTCTTTTGAAAACGCATCAAATCAATAGAGTGCATTTCTTTGTTAATGGAATGCAAGTTGCAGGTTTTTACCAAGAAGGTGAATGGAAAAAGTTGAGTAGAAGACTCACTTTATTTCTGCAACATTATATTCATTTTAGCTTCAAAAGTACAGTGTGCTTAAGCGAAAGTTGAAGGATGAAATGCATGCATAAGCATGATATGCATGAACACAGGGATGTTGACGATTTTCTTGTATTTAAACATGTATGTGTGATTAACTTGAAGGGTTGATTACTTTGTTGTAAATATGCATGTAATGCAATATTGACTTAAGAAAAGTTGATTTGGTCTCCACGATGGATATGATGATGAAATGTTTCATCTTTGAAAAAGAATCCTAAAGTTCTTTTTCTACATGCATGACTTGAAGGGTCAATTGTTTTAAAGGCATGTTTTGTTGGCTTGTTATCTAGTCAATCATTTGTATGCAGATGTAAAGACATAGAGGTGTTCACAAGATGTGAAATCTATTTCCTTTGTTGAAGCAGGAGTTTAGGCCATCCAGTTGTTGTTTGTAATCCTGTTATTGTTAACAGTTGTTGTTGACAGTATGTCAAACAAGTACAAATGAAAATTTTGTGAAGCAGATGTAACTTCACATTGGTTTGAGCCACCTTGAATCAATGATCAAGGCAGAGAAGTTCAAATTACCTTCTGTGAGCTTCTCAGCAGGAGTTCTACAGGAAGTCAAGGAGGAAGACAATTCTTCCTAGGAGGACCCACACATCCAGGAAGGAAAGTGTTCAAAGGCACTATGTAAGGAAAGTGTATGGAGGTTGAAAGAAGAGGGTGAGGTAATCTCATTTACTGTTCAGATTAGTATATTAGTCTTTTGGAGTCAAAAAGCTTTTTAGTGGGAAGGAGTGATCCAAAATGGATCTAGTATAGACTCTAAGTCTAAAAATATTCCTCACAGAGGAAAATTAAAGTCAAGGGATGCTCTTGGAAATAGAATCATTGTATATATCTCTTCATTCTGAATCTAACGCAATTTGATTGGGATAAAATGGAGTTCAAATGAAGAAGTTATTTTAAAAAGAAACTTGCCCAATGTCCTTAGAAAAGGAGGCAATTTCTCATTAAATGGGACTTAAGGGAAAATATGTTTTTAAACATAAAATCCCTTAAAGTTCATCACATCGCATTCCTTCATCATATCGCATATATGTTATAATGGAGCATTATCGTCGCATCGGAGAAAGTCGAGCGGAGTGTTTAAAAGACTCGTGACCATGTGACTTGCCGACATGCGATGGTGCTGATAAGTGAAAATGTTGATTGATCAAAGATCGGCAGTCGGGGGAATCACAATGCAAAGGGGTCATGCGATGTTGATAATGTGATATGCGATTGCGATCGGCGTCGATGATCAGCAATTGGTGGATCCCCGGTACAAAGGGCCATTGCGACTTGCAATTGCGATAAAGCGGGGTCGACGATCGCCATTGGTGTTATATATTGGATCGATGGATTGGATCAGTGATATATATATATATATATCGGTAGACACAATACATTGGGTTGATGCGATATGCAATGTGCGATATCAGCGATCGGAGCGATCAAAGATCGGAGATCGGGGAATGGAAAGGACTGGGAAGCACTAGACCCATGCGATGTGCAATTATGATTTGCGATGAAGGCACAAACCCGATAAGGTTATGGACGCAATTTCATAATATTTGAAATCTGGCTAAATGACGCATGATGTGTTTTTGCTGTGTATTCTATTATTTGGCTATTTTCGGAATGTAGGCAGAACAATGGCCGACTGTGTCATTCCCATTGGAAATAGTCCATTGCACCTGTGCCACACTATAAGCGGGCATTTTTATAACAAGAATGCATTATACGGAGAGAGTCACAAAGCCAGAGAGCCAGAGAGCCAGAGGGCCAGTCGAAGAGACAAATGAATGATTACACATAGAGAAATGGACAGGAAGCCGCAGAGCCAAAAGGATTCCTAACAAAAGCTAGAGAGCACAATTGAAAGGGGAGGTTTTGGAGTTGCCTGGAGATCGAGCAAAACCTGAAGCTCAGAGAGCGAGAACAGAGTCGAGAGCCAAAGTTAGAGTGAGAGCCAAGAGCTAGAGCCAGAGCTAGAGCTAGAGACGAGAGCCAGATCCAAATCCAGAGCCAAGAGCCAGAGCCGGAGCCAAGAGCTAGAGCCAAAGTGAGAGCCATGAGCCAGAGCCAGAGCTAGAGCTAGAGCCAGAGAGAGAGCCAAAGCTGAGAGCTAGAGCCAGAGCCGAGAGCCAAAGAGCCAAATATCTAGGGATAAAAATGGTATTCTAAGCCCAATGGTTCAGTCGTAACCTATTGGTGTTGAGTGTGGTACTTGTAAAATATTCAACCATAATCCCAAAGAGTCTAATCAAGTTGATTAGAGCTCAAGGAGACATAGCCTAAGAGTTTTGGGTGAACTCCATATTATATTGTTTTTATGTGTGATTGCATATTGTTGCATTGTATTTACTATTATATGTTTTATATCAGTTCAAGCAAATAAACTTAAAGCACTTTACAGTTAAAGCACAAACACAAGAAAACACCTATTTCAAGTTCTTTTATTTCTGCAAATTATCAATCATAAGCATAGATCTTGGGAATATATAAGCTTTGGAGTGGTAGAGGATCTTGTAAGCATGACAAGAAGCCTTTAGTGCCCCATTTAAGATCACATCTTGAGGGAAGAAATGGAAAGGATCCTGCAAGAAAAATTTAGACATGCATAGTCACTATGGAAAAGACATGATTTCTAAGAAACCACGACAAAATAATGAGAAGAAATCATTGGCAAAGGTTACAGAAGTAGTCACCTCAACAACCAAGAAACAGGAAGGGGAACAGTTAAAGGGATATACTAAGAAGGGGCAGATGAAATTTTTTTAAGAGAAAAAGGAAGTGGTGCTGACAATAACCCAGTCTCTACCCCCAAAATAACCCAAATTATGTCATGTCAGTAGTGTCCTCCACAGAGTGTTCAATCTCTTGAGTTGGTTCATGTTTTATCTTCTCTAGATAAAGAGATTAACATGAACAGTTCCTCTAGGGAACCTATGAGAACATAAAATCTAGATAAATCCTTACCTGAGGAGGAGGGGCCAGTTGATAAAATTGATGATCTTCAATGTAACTCCCCATACAGTTATTTATCTAAAAAAGGGCCTGCAACAGGAAAGGGAATGGATAAAACAATTGTAATACAGATACAAGAAAACCCAGTCTATGAGGGGAGCGGTTCAAGGAAACATAGTCTACCTCCTAGAAGATGTGTTTGTTCCTATAGAAAAGGATTTATAGTATCGAGTTGATAAACTAAAGAGGAAGAACAAGAGACTAGAGGAGAAGTATCATAACTATTAGACTATGTACTGACATATTAGAAAAGAGAATGAGATGTGTAAGGCCAAAAACTTGGACTTTACGTCGAAGAACGATAAATTTACATTGAGAAAAAAGAAACTCCATCACTAAAACGTAATTAAATTGAGGCCTGCCCAAGTATAGACTTCTTATGAGAGGATTTAGAGATTTTAGCAGCAGGAAACAAAGAGTGATCGTGGTCTAGAATTTTTTTTTTAACTTCGTAACACGCCTTGAGTGAGACTCATTACCCAGTTTTGGTTAGTTGAAAATGTCGATGTTGTGCTAGACTACAATGGAGCTTTGTTGGACCGTGTGCCCGAACCTAGATTCTCAACCCTGTCGTTATTTTTGCGGCAACATATCCATAATCCAAAAAACATGGCCGACCTTCCTAATCGATCCCACTTTCCAATTGAATTATAAAATTACTAGACTAAAAAGCCATTTATCCCTAATTTCATAGATTTTTCCAATTCATAGTCCTCTGTGATTCAACTAGCGACCTTCCAACTCCTCGAGTGGCCTCGAAATTATTTTCATTATAGGGATGGGCGCTGACAAGCATAGACCCACATTGCTCAATTCCGTGCTAGCCCCAAATATGCAGCATGTAAACCCAAATTTAAAGAAAACGGGTGCATGAGTTTTCTCCATAAGTTTCAGGGGGACAATGATAAGGCAGCCATGGAATTTTCTCAAAGTTTCAATGGGAATACAATAAAATTTAGAAATCTTGAGATAAAAGTGTTTGAATAACTAGCGAGTAAAGTAACAGGGTTACCTCTAACTAGTGAGAAATATTTCAAAGGGGTCCAACTTAATTTGGGAGAGTGTTCAAAGTTCCTCAAACTGATGTATAAGTTAATCAACTAGTCCAAGGGCGTCCTCAGGAGCTGCATTACAAGCAAAGATTAATCATTCCTAAATCGAAGAAGTCAAGAAAGGAGTCTGAAACCCCTATTAAATTATCGCCTAAGCATGAGGAAAGGTCTGTAAAAATACTCGCATTGCATGAGTAGAGGGAAGTGCGGAAAAATATCCAGATGATGTACACTCAACCAACCCTAGCCCTCCTTTAGAGATGGAAGACCTAGCATCGCAAGGGAAGAAAAGGAAAGGAGCCCACAATAAATATTTAGACATGCATAGTCATGAAGGAAAATACCTAATGTCTAAGTAACCATGAAAAAATAACAAGAAGAAACTGTAGACAAAGGTTACAGAACTAGTCGCCTCAACAACCAAGAAACACGAAGGGGAACAATCAACGACATCTCCTAAGAACGAGTGAAGGAAGTTGTTTCAAGAGAAAAAGGAAGTTGTGTTGACATTAACCTTGTCTTTGCCCCCATAGTCAAATGAGATTCCAAATACATCATAAATCCTGACCTCGTAGCAGGGTAGGAGGTTTACCTAAAGTATGGCATGTTAGGAGTGTTCTCCATAGAGTGTTCAATCTCTTGAACCAGTGTCTATTTTATCTTCTTTAGAGAAATAGATTAACATGAAGAGTTCCTCTTGGGCACCTATCAGAACATAAAAACTAGATAAATCATTACCTGAGGAGGAGGGACCTATTAATAAATTTGATGATCTTCAAAGTAACTCCCCATACAATTATCTATCTAAACAAGGGCCTGCAATAGGAAAGGGAGTGGCTACAAAAATGGTCATCTAGATCGAAAAAAATTCAGTCAATGAGGGGAGAGGTTCAAGGAAACACAGTCTACATCTTGAATATGTGTTTGTTCCTATTGCGGAGGATTTACAATATAAACTTCATAAACTATAGAGAAAGAACATGATGCTAAAGGAGAAGTATCGTAACTATAAGACTCCGTACCGACATGTTATAAAAGAGAATGAGATGTATAATGCCCAGAACTTGGCTTGACATCGAATAATGATAAACTGACATGAAGAAACAAGAAGCTCCTTTGCTAAAATGTAAGACATTTGAGTGTCCCAAGTATACACTGCTTATGAGAAGATTCAGATATTTCAGTAGCAGAAAGCAAAGAGTGATCATGGCCTACAAATTTTGGTTAGCATGACAAGAATTTGAAATTAAGGTCATCCCCAAATTTAATGTTCGGATGGTTTTGTAAAAGGGCAACTGCATTAGGACATGCATCCTGTCTGGCATTGGGGAATGTTGGGGACTACTTTTGTTCATTGTTGGAAACCTTATCCTGCTAATTTTCATAATATCCTATTTAATTTTGATAGTTAGTTTATACCTCAAAGCCTTTATATCCGTGTCAAATGATTTTTTGTTAATGATTGGAGTTAAATGTCACAATTAAACCTATTTTCATATGTATTTGGTTAGTCTAGATAGGTGTTAAGTAAATTCATATTCTTTTGATAAATTTCACTGTAATTTTACTAGGATTCTTAAACATGAGGAGAGAAATTGGATGGCATTGGCAGATTACTGTTGGTTCAACATTTAAGTTCGTGATGCATAGGGAAGTTATTTGGTACCTGGTTTTGATCTTCAATGCTACGGAAGATGACCACAGCCTCCTACAATAGGTTCACGATTGGTCAGGCTACCTTGTGAAGAAGAACCAACTGGTATACCCCCTCCACAACAAGGTCTATCAACTACTCAATGATGCCAGGAACACGAAAGACAAAAACCAATGGAAGATGATCTGGACAAAGATAGACATTCTGGAGGCTCAAATTTAGAAGATTGAAGATGAGTTGGCCAAAAAAAAGAAGATTCTTTGGGACCTTCAACTTCCGGTTCGAACACACCTATAGACACTATCGAAACTCAATGATGACATCGACATGCAATGGACTTCTTTGTTGGTAGCACCACTGTCCCAACTGATGTCTGGCACTAGAAGTGAGTTCCTTGACCAGGCAACTATAATCACAGGTATATGGCAGGGATCATCAACTTTTTCCTTGAGTTGGGGCCTGCAGTCAAGGCTTGTTGGGGCCTTCGTTTTTGGAGGAATTAAGAAGCTTTGGTGATGAGCTAGAAAGTTGACGACAAGTGGAAGAAATGGCCATCGAAAATATATGGGAGTAACAGTCGAGAAAAACGAAGGAACTAGCAGAATACTGGCAGTTACAGAGGGACGACAAGAAGGAGCATACACAACTGAGCAGGAAAAGAACAAGGACAGTCGAGGAATGGAAATAGTCAAGCAAGGGAGAAGTCAGAGAGCCTGAGAAGGAACTTGAAGTCTAGGTTGGTCCGCAAAGAGAAGGAAGAACAAGTGAAAAGGTAGAAAGGAGAACACTGAATGGTTGTTGTTGCGGAGCCAGGAGAGTCACTATGTACCTGATATTTCATATGCTTATGTATTTTTCTTTCTAGAGTTTTTGTATGTTAGAAAAGAGGCCTTGAGTCTGATGTAATGTTGTTGCTACTAAGACAAATGATGAAAAATTTTATTTGGACAATTGTGTGTTAGTTGTAAGTTAATATGGTTCTTCGAAATTTTTATGCATGTGTATATTTAAGTAGTATCTCTTTTACAAGCATGTATGACTTGTTGTGATCAGACTTTTCTGTGGAATAATGCAGTGTTCTTTTCCTCATGGCTTTCTCATATGATTCCTCATGACACTAGATTCCAATCCCCCTCTACATAAGGTCACAACATGCCTCGGGTGAGACTCCATACCCATTTTGGGTAAGATGGAATTGTTGGCATTGTGCTAGAATACAGTGGAGCCTTGCTGGCCCTTGCGCCTGAACCCAAGGTGTCAACCCTATTGTTATTTCTGCGTCAACATTTTCATAATAAAAAAAACATGACCACCCTTGCTAATCGATCCCACCATCCATTTGAATTGTAAAAATACTATACTAAAAAGCCATTTATCCTTGATTTCATACATTTTTCCAATTAATAGTCCTCTGTGACTCAACCAATGACCTTCCAACTCCTTGAGTAGCCTTGAAATTATTTTTATTGTCAGCATGGGGTCCGAAAATCACGAACCCATCTTTGCTCAATTCCACGCTAATCTTGAATATGTAGCATGTAAACCTAGACTTGAAGAAAAGGGGTAGATGAATTTTCTCTAGAAGTTTCAGGGGAACAATGATAAGGTAGCCATGGAATTCTCTCAATTTTCGATAGGAATACAACAAAAGTCAGAAATCTTGAGATTAAAGTGTCTAAAGAACTAATGAGTAAAGTATCAAGGCCACCTCTAACTGGTGAGAAATATTTCAAAGGGGGGCAACTCGATTTGGGAGAGTGCTTGAAGTTCCTCAAACTGGCGTATAAGTCGATCAATTGGTCCAAGGGTGTCCTCAAGAACTAAATTGCATAGGAATCGTGGTTGCATCTCTTTGAATTGCATAGGTTTATAAATTGTGAGCGAAGGTATGTTTTCATTTTTCTTTACCATTTAAGACTTCTTCTGCACTTTATAGACGTTCGTGATGTCAGTTTTCCTTTCTTCCTTTCTTCCTTTCTTAAAGTCTACATAAAGTCATTATAAGTGTCAAGTCAACATTTATAATGGAAACCTCTATTAAATCATCCCCTAAGGATGAGAAAAGGTTTGTAAAAACACAAAGATTTCATTAAGTAGAGGGAAGTGCAGAAAAATCTCTAGATGAAGCACTCTCGACAAACCCTAGCCCTCCTCTAAAGAAGGAAACCCTATCATTTTGAGGGAAGAAAAGGAAAGGAACCTACAAGTAAAATTTAGATGTGCATATTCATGAAGGAATAGACCTAATTTCTAAGCAACCACGACAAAGTACCGAGAAGAAAGCACAGACAAAGGTTGCAAAACTAGTCACCTCGACAGCTAGGAAAGAAGAAGGGGAATAGCCAAAGGCATCTAATAAGAAGGGCAGAGCAAGTTGTTTCAAGAGAAAAAGATTTTGTTATCGACATTACCTCATCTTTTCCCCCATAGTTAGAAGAGATTCCAAATACATCATAAACCTAGACCTCACATCAAGGTAGGAGGTTTACCTAAAGTATGGCATGTCAGGAGTGTCCTCCACAGTGTTCAATCTCTTGAGTCCGTGTCTGTTTTATCTTCTCTAGAGAAAGAGATTAATGTGAAGAGTTCCTATCAGGCACCTATCATAACATAAAATATAGATAAACACTTAATTGAGGAGGAGGGACCTGTTGATAAATTTGATGATCTTCAAAGTAACTCCCCATACAACTATCTATCTAAATAAGGGCCTATGATAGGAAAGGGAGTGGTTGAAACAATGGTCATCCAGATCCAAGAAAATCCAATCTATGAGGGGAGAGGTTCAAGGAAACATATACTCCCTCTTGAATTGAGGTAAAAGTCACAATTAGGCCTATTTTCATACGTCTTTGGGTAGTCTACATAGGTGTTAAGTAAATTCATATTATTTTGACTAAATTTCACTGTAAGTTTACTAGGATTCTTAAACATGAGGATAGAAATTGGATGGCGTTGTTAGATTACTCGTGGTTTAACATTTATGTTTGTGGTGCACAAGGAAGATATTCGATACTTGGTTCTACACTTCATTTGGTACCATGTTCGAGAATTTGGTACCAATCAACTTCATTGTAGTTAATTGAATTTTCTAGTTTTGAAATATTTGATTTTCATATTTATGTTTCAAATTAATTCTTATTACTTAGATTTATAGCTTTCATTTGAGGCATTCAATGACAGAATAAAGCTTAGAGCATTCTCAATGAACACCTCTTGGATTAAGGCATTATTTCTTGTATATTTGAAGGTATGAACTGAAGTATTTGAGTTATCTCTTAATTAAATTTGTATTTTGAAATTTGAATAGGATACCCTGTAATATGAAATTGTCAAGTGGATGGTTACTGATTTAGAAACAAATTGCATTGCGAAGTCCTTCATTTTGATATCAATTTCTTGTGGTTAATTTTCAAGTCAAAACAACAGATTGATTAGTATTATTGTTTTATATTTGTTGAATGATCTCTTTCTTTGGAACGGTGTTTCTTGTTTTTTGCATTACTGTTAGAGCCAAAATTTATCACAAGTTAGGATTGAATGAGATATGATTTGATTAAGAGCCCTAGGGTTGTAATTCCGAGTGAATGAGTCTTTTGAGTTAAGTTTGTTTGAGTTTTATTTTACTAGGTTATGATTCATTGGAATTTTTGAGAAAAGAACATACCTCTTGAATTGATTGAAGCAATTCTATTATATTTGAACAAGCAATTATTCCAGTATTGCACATTGTTGGAGCAACACAGTTCTTTGATTTATGTTATTTAAGTACTCTTGAGTGAAATTTAATAGGTTTCTTCACTTCAGTGTGTTTGTTCAGAGTGGTGAACGATTTTGGAGTTCGGAGTTAAGGAGAAAGACTTGAGTTGAGTGTTTGGTACTTTATTCAGTACTATGTTAATCTTAGGACTAAAAACAATGTGGAATAGATAGTGGATATGTACCTAAATTGTGATGATTTTCATCTCTAAGATTACGAACCTCGGTTGACATTTTAAGGGTAATGGAATTCATATAAATTATAAAACCCCTAACAGTTGGGTTTTTCGTCACAACGCTATGGGAAAATGATATTGTGGGTCAGGATTTGTGGCATAGCGTAGAGATTATTGGAAGGTTACACCGTAGTGCAAGGAAACATAAGAGATCATGTCATTACACATTTTAAAAATCATGGAAGTAAGAAATCCGTTAAGTATAAGGGAAATAGAGTTAGGTAAATGGGAGGGTGGATCATGAGGATTGAATAGTGAGAAAAGAGGGTGAAAGAGTGAGATTGTGAAAGAATGGTATCATACAAAAGCATACAACAATAGTAGAAGGTGAAGGGTCGGAGAGTTGCATGGTTGCATGGAAAATGAAACGTAAACAAGGAAATAATGACAAAGGCATGCATGAGGATAGAATTGACTACTAGCACGACCATTCAGTTCTTGACAGTGATGCAAAGCTATATAGTAGAGGAGCACACTACTATTCTTCAATGTTCCAATGAGATAAGGGCTCTTGTGAAAAATATACATTGTGAAAATGAATTGGGTGGGTAGAACTATTATTATATATTTTCCCACGTGTGAAGGGGTTTAATGCAAATTAATTACTATATCGTGAGATGTCGTATACACTGATTAAATATGATGCGTGAAGAAGCAAAGGATGCACTATGATGTGTTAGGAAGACGTGCAACGTGGCACTAATAAGATGCGAGATGCACTAAGATACTAGAGAGTGATGCACTAAGCTACTTTTAGTTATTCACAATTGTAACAGCATTCACCTTATTAACCTAGAGCTAGACAAGGATGCTTACCATTTGAGAAACAAAAAATGGGGTCATTGTAAAACAGTGTGCCTTCAAATTGGTAAGTACTCTTTGAAATCATACATGTTTACCATTTAAATGGGTTTCTGTGACATTGCTTTGGGATTTTAATGGCTACACACACTAGGTTTCATCACCATGGACTTCAAGAAGGCATACATGATATTCTAATATGGAGGGAATCATTACACTTTCCAAGGAATCATAGATAGTTGTCTTAAGATCATCAATTCTCACTACATGCAAAAAATCCTTCAAAAGGGACATTTTGAGGTTATATCACAGTTCAATGGCTTTAAAGCCTTTCAAACCCTTCCCAACCCATTAAGTATGACCTGGAATTAGTCTTTTCCAAATACCAAGTAGTTTTTGAAACCTCAAAGGGCTCCTAACCCTGGTGGTGTGCATGATAATTATATTTCTCTCATTCTTAGTAGCCTCCCCCCCAATTTCTACCCTTATCATCAACCATTTGCTCAAAATAATGAAATTGAAAAGATTGTTCAATAATTTTTAGCTATGGGTTGCATCCGTCCTAGAATTAGTAGTTGTTCCTTCCTTGTTGTCATTGTACTAAAAATGGAAGGCACTTTGTGCATGTCTCATAATTTTCAAGCTCTTACTATAATCACTATTGAGGATAATTTTTTCATTCCAACCATTGATGATGTCTTGGATAAATCCAGAGGTGCTCAATCTTTTACAAAACTCAATCTCTGATTCAAATTCATATGAAGAAGGTTGACATTCCCAAAACAACTTTTCATAGTCATGAGGCCCACTATGAGTTACCGGTGATGCCCTATGTCATTTGTAATCCACCACCCCCCCTTCCACCATCTCATTAATCACATATTTAAACCCTTCCTATTTCATTTTGTGCTAGTGTTTTTTGATGAAATTCTTATCTACATTAAAAATTAAAATTCTTGTGCTACACATGTGGATCATGTCTTACAACTACTATCTCATCATTAAATCTTTCCCATTTGATTCAAACGTTCCTTTGTGTTACAGATCCATTTAGGAACATCACTCCCATCATCTAGATCAGTGTTTTAGGGCTCATCAAACCCTAATTTCAGTTGCTACATGCCTTAAACAAGTCACCCTTTTGAATGCCTCCTTCCCACATAGTTTCATGAATTGAAGACATCTTGAAATGATCTCTAGAGGGACCAGCGTAGGTAGGCCCATGTAAGGGTGCATTGCAGAGTAGTTGAGTCCATGTCAGGGTGCTCTAAAGAGAACTTAGGCCCTCTTTGACCTGCGTTGGGCGAGATTGAGCGAAATTCACATAGGGTTTGGGGAATATTCTTATATTTTGGAGTCATCTAGAATTTGTTCTCTCTTATCAACTCCTATGATATCAAAAATGGATGAGGAATGAGTTAATATGCATCCTATCCTCTCATCGCTTCCTCCATGTAACTAATTCTAAGTATGGAAGGCCATTCAATACCCCCATTTATGACATAACCTCCTTCATCTTCCTATAAATTGAGCACTCATCTAAGTGATCAAGGGGCTAGACTATGTTGAATTGTAAGGAGATAATGTTTCAATGAGAGTTGACTTTGAGACAAGTATTGTTATGCAACAAGTTTGTCATGCTTTTGATGTGATGTGGATGGGATCCAAGCTGGAAGGGTGACTTCGAATCAGACTTGATGGTTGTAATTCCTTCTTCTATTCAATAAAGTATTTGATACTTTTTCCCATATGCTTATCTTGTTATATGATGCTTATATGTGTGAATGTATCTGATTCCATTTACTTGTATTCAATAGATATTTTGATTTGATCGGCTCTTTGTCTTCTGCTTGTGTTTACAGGTACTTAACAAGCGTGTTAAGTACGAGGAGCGACAGGATTGATACGAAGGAGACAAGGGGAAAGAGGAACTATAAGTAGGTCTTCTCATCTTCTTTATCTTATCTATTGCTTATAGTAAAAGGCTAAAGTGCTTTAAAATATTGTTCTAGATATGGATACTTATCTACAAAATTAGTATTATCCGTAGATACCAAATTCTCCAAAACAAATTGGCGACTCCGCTAGGGAAGATCATCCTTCCTAGTAGCTTATCCACCTCCTAGGACACTCTTGCAGACCCTACTTGTGTTCACTAATTGTATTTCATTTCTTTTGCATTGAATTTTGGTCAAAAACTATGTCAAATTGCCTCTTGAAATGGTTTACTGTCACCAGCGTAGGCTTATGAGGGACACAGTACACTGCAAAGCACCCTTGGCTTAGGAACAGTGCTCTGAAGTGCACTATCTCCCATTCAGGGCTGCGTTGATCCTCCTAGGGTCAGTTTCCCACCTTTGGATTTTGTTTTTACCAACTTTCCTCTATTTTATTTCTTGTTGATTGATCAATGAATGTCATGTCTCAGAAAAAACATGTTTATCTCCTTTATTAGCCCTAATTTGACTTGGTTGATTAATGTTTCTTAAATGTTTTCTTTGTCATTATTGATCCATAGTTAAAGTTAGATTATAGGCGATTAATCTTTGTTCGAAAGAAAGTGTCGTAAAAGTCTTCTTTTCCTTTGAAACAGAATTGTCGTAAAGTCTTTGTTCTTGTTACAGATTGATTGATTATATGTGCATTAGTTTCCTTTTTGTTTATAATCACATTAAGGAAATCGAAAAGAAATACATGAATTTTGCATTGAAAAAGTTTGTTTGTGCTCATAGGAATAGTTTAGGGTAATTGCCTTAGATTGTGCTCTTTGCTCTTTGATCGAAAGAAATCTGGTTGCTCTATCCCTATTAACTAAGATTTTCATTGTTAAATTGAATGGAAATAATGCTTATCATAACAGTTGCATTCCTAGGAATTTCAGAATACATCACATGGTGAACTTGAAAGGCAAATTCCTAAGTGTTGTCCCTAACTTGTCTGCAATACATCCTAAGTGTGATACCTCATTCTATGTACGTGAGTATATCATAGCCCGTCCATGTACCTTCGGGTATATAGGGTGGTGTTACAATACGTAAAGTATATGGGAATGCTCTCACTGTTTGGTTTTGCATTAGATAGTGCTTATACGGATTGGGCCTCCATGTACTTTCGAGTATATATGGGAGGACAACACTAGGTTGCTATCCATCCTTAGGTAACCGAGTCGGCCGCCTTGTACACTGTGATACACCGAACACAACATTCAGGGAGATTTCTTACTCGTACTTCTTGGTTCAGCAGGAGGTATTCTGTAGTTCACAGTTGCTTGGTAAACATTTTTCATAGCTTACCCCTTTTTGTTTATTTCCTTTTGGTAATAAAATTAATCAAAAACCATGGAGGAACATCAACCCTTACCCTGTCATTCGTGGCGAGCAGCAAGAAAATATCCTTTGCCACCCGAAGCTGCACTTATTTGTTCAAAACGGTCTTGCTTAAATAAGTCAAGTACATCAAGAAATCCTAGTTCTTCATCTAAATTACTAGAATCATCCATTTCAGTAAGTACAGAGACTCCAGTTACTCCAACTATTTCTGGTACATCCATTACTAAAGAAGAAATTTCACAATTACCTGAGGACATTGTAACTGATACTAGTGAAAAAACAAACGAATTTGTTCAATAAAAAGTTGATCCACAACTTGAAGTTGCTCAACAAGAAATTAATTCTGAACTTGAATCAGTTCAACCAAAAGTTAATCCAGAACCTATCATAGTTCAATCAAAAGTTACTTCTGAACCTGAAGTTGTTTAGGAACCTCTCCCTGAAACTATTGTTCTTTTACTGGAACATCTGGACTTCGAATTTGAACATTTATAAGTTGTTACGCTACCGGAAAACGATCAACTTTTTAACCCTCATACATCAGTGACTACTGAAACTTCCTCTTTAGCAACACTAGAAGTCTATTACGGACCAGACGATGAAGTTCTTCCACCTGGTTTAATTGTTGTTGAGGAAGAATTTGAAGAAGATACTACACCTAGAACTCTATTCCATTTTGGGACAGGGCTTTATCTTTACCCTCATACTCCTCATTTGACTGATCCTTTTGATCTTGCTTCTTTTCAAGTACATGTTAATTATTTAGGACATCTATTGGGTTAGTTAACTATGGTTGAACAACCGTCAACATCCCAGACTATATCAGCTAATGCAGCTATGGCAGAATCTTCCGTCGAAACTGCTTCGATGTTTTCTACTATTCCTGAGTCACACCTATATGGTGAATCATACGTCCGGGTTGGTTATGAATATTTATTTGGAACCACTCAGGGGTTGCTTCTACACCATAGTCATCACCCATGTCCTCAATCAGAATTTTACCTGGTTCTTCATGTATGGGTACTCAACAGTTTGGTCCAACATATCAATATCAAATTGGGCAATCTAGTCAACAATGACCTATGTATCCATTACCATAGAGGCTTCACTCAATGAACCTCATACATATCATGTGCGTTCCTGGCATATCAAACAATACCCTTAATTTGAGTACATATTTGAAAATACCTCTGAAAAACACATTATTTAACCCCCTAACAATATGAACCCAATACACCTTCGTAATTTAAAAACCCCTACTTTCACTAGATATCGGAGGTATCCATTTTTTCATTAACATTTTTTATAGTCACAAGTTCAAACAATTGTATCTCAACCTGTACAAACTGGTCCTTCCACCTCACAAGCACAAGCTTCGGGTCAGGAGGCCCAATTTTCTCAGGCTATTATACAACAACCACTTGTGTCTGGGGTCCAACAACCTCAGGTTAGTGTACCTTTATTTGGAGTGACTCGGGCTTACACTGGTATAGTTTATTCACAACCTAGTCAACCTTACATTGTTGGGCAACAACAACCGTTAAATCAACAATAGTTGTACCAACAAAAACAACAATTGATTCAATAATCGTGACAACCCAAATATCAACAACCTCAATTCTAGCAATTCCAACCCTAATTTGTACCTTCCCAACAAGCACAACCTAGGTTTGGACAATATCAAGCTTACCAATGTCCTGGTCAACAAGGCTTTGCTAGTTATGGACAATTGTAAATTCAACTTGGTTATCAACAGCCACCTTATGCCAGATTTTTTTCAACAACCACCTTATCAAGGTTACCCAATGTAGATGCCCTATGTTGGTATGCAAAGACCTATTGCTCAGGAAATTCCATCATATCCTGGGTATGGTCAACCTAACTTGATGCTTCCGTTTGTAACAACTCTTGAATTACAAGATTTAAACCGACTCACTAATGATCCAATTTTATATGCACCTTGGTGGTGGGCTCCAATATTGCAGCAATAATGCTGCAACTCCTGGGACTCCTTCTTTACTTTTATCAACCTGGTAGTTCGTAACAAACTTGGAAGCGACGGTGTTGTATGCACAAGTACTAGCTCTTGCTACGGCTGTCACTTGGTCAGCTGGCACAAGTCTGCTAGGAGCTTAAGCCAACTTCTATAAGCTCTTATAAGAAGCTTTTAACTGATGGATGAAATATAACTCAAAGGAGGCTAATCTACTTGCAGAAAGAAACTGAAAAGATGAAAGGAAATGCAAACCCTAGTAAACCCTAATTTTACCAGCTAGCCCTACTGATGCAAGAAAGAGGATGAAAGCTACTGAAGGAGATGCCATTGACTTCTAGGAAGGCAAAATGCATGTGTCTAAACTACTTCTACAGTAACATCTGAAAAAAAACATCTTTTTGTATTTTTGAGTAAGTTGTCAGAATTATCATGCATGTGCTTTAACTGTTTTTGACTATGCAGAGGCGAGGTGAGGAATGGAACTGGCGAGGCACTTGCGGGAGGTTGGGAAGGTGAGAAGAGGGCCTAAGGGGTCCCTAGCACCCTTACAAAGAGTTTCACAGTGTTCGGATATCAAGAAACTGCTTTTGTGAGCTTCTATAGGAAGTATGCAGGGGTTCTACACGATGTTCTGTAATTTCTACAGGATGTTTTGTAATTTCTACAGGATGTTCCGAAAGGGAATTTTGGAGGGTTGATGGAGGAAGAAAGGTGAAGAAGTGGGTATGGAGGTGAGATAAGGGTGTGAGGAGGTCTAGGACTTGGTGGAGGGAGCTGAGGAGTGATGAGGATGGTTGGATTTGTTCAAGGAGGGGTAGAGCAATGTTGCACAAAAATATGGAAAGTAGGGCAAAGCGAGAGAGAATGTGGCAAATGTAAGGCAAGAATCTACGTTAGAGGATGGAGCAGGTGGGATTGATGGAGTACGGTTAGATAGAGAGGTTTTACAGGTGCTCTGCAAGTTATTTCTCAAACTGAACAAACGAAGACTCGGAAAATCAAGGACCTAGCTACTTCAACCTAATCGAAACTAAATAACAGCAAAGAAAATGAACAAAAGTTTGTTTGCATCGAAATCATGTGAAATAGCTATGCAAACTAAGCAATCATGAACCTAAGCATGTAACCTCAACTGGTATCAACTTCTGCAAATGATAATCTAACACTACTAGTTGCATGATGAAGCAAAGACAATGTTTTTGGTGGTGGCAAGGACACCTTGGTCCCAGCTCATGGTCCCACTGAGGGAGAGGTGAGATTAGAGGTGCTTGATAGCCTTTTTCTAAATATCTTCTCTATTATTAACCTATCAAATCAATCTAAACATCAAAATCCTTTTTAATCATCAATAATGATCTAGGTAACCAAGCAAGATTTCAATCTACTTAACATAAATTATTTTGCATAAGACACTAAAAACAAATAACAATACACAAAGAAAGCCTTGGCACTTGGGTTGAGCCCAACCCCAAGAGCTACAGGCTCCTAAGAAAAATTTCAGAACTGGTGCCAAATGAAAATACTTTCCATTACTCAAAAATAACCACTTCTGAGTGGAGGAGGGCCTGCATTCTCTATTAATCTAATCCATTCAGATGCAGTAATCTTTCCTGTTGCGCATGGCTGAGATCTAGGTCCAGCTGAGCTACCACCCTCAATTTGTTGTACTTGAATTCTATGGACAGAAGAGATTTCTTCCCGTAGACCAGCTCATAAGGTGTGAAACCTGTTGTAGTTTTCCAAGTGGTGTTGTAGGCCCAAGTGGCCTCAACCAGGTGATCTGCCCAATCCTTTCTGCTGCTGCTCACCACCTTAGTCAAAATCTCTTCCAACGCTCTATTAGTGACTTCCACCTACCCATTTTCTTGTGGGTGATACGGGGTAGAAGTTCTGTGCTTGATCTGGTGATGAGCGAGCAAGTCTTCAATCAAGTTAGAGGTGAACTGGCTTCCTTGATCGGTGACTAACTCTCTTGGGTAGCCAAACTTGTAGAAGATAATTTCCCTTAAAAATTGAGCCACTTTTTCTTCTGTCGCTGCCTTGATTGCCTTTGTTTCTACCCACTTTGTCAGGTAGTCGGTGCACACAATGATGTAAGACCTTTGCTTTGTAGGAGGGTTGATAAGACCCACAAAATCCATGCCCCACTTCTCAAATGGTTCGAAGGTCACTTGAGGTTGGAGGGGCATTTCATCCCTTGGAATCGGTTTCCCCATCCTCTAACATCAGTCGCACTGGATGATGTATCTTCTAACATCTTGATGAAGAGTAGGCCAATAGTAACCTGCCTGTAGAATTTTGAAGGCAATGCTTTTTGCTGCAAAGTGGCCTCCACAGGGCTCATCGTGACAGGATAGGAGGATGTCAAAGAATTCCTCCTCCCTAACATAATGCCTCAAGATCTGGTTTGGGCCAAGTTTAAACAGGTTGCCCCCGATCCAAGTGAATGGGGCACTCTTCCTCACAATTATGCTCTTCTCCTTTAAGGATAGATGTAGAGGGAACTGTGCTGAGACCAAATAATTTGTTATATCAGCAAACCATGGAGAGAGTACTGAGATAGCAAACAGGTGTTCATCTGGCATCTGGTCATCCATTGTCCCTTCTTCACTTGCAGGCAAACCCAATCTGGACAGGAAGTCAGCAACAACATTTTCCTTACCTGGCCTGTCAACAATAGTCAAATCAAATTGCTGCAACAAAAGTAACCATCTAATGATACAGGAATTTACATCAGGCTTATTCATTAAATATCTAATCGTAGCATGATCAGTTTGTACGAACGTTTCATAACCAGTGATGTAGTGTCTGAACTTGTTTAGGGAATGGACTATAGCCAGAAATTCTTTTTCGGTTACAGTATAGTTCATCTCTGCCTTGGACAGGTTTTTGCTAGAAAAGTATATGGCATATGGTAGTTTCTCCTCAACTTGTCCTAAGGCTACTCCTATGGCTTTGTTTGAAGCATCGGTGTGGATGTGGAAAGGTAGGGCCCAGTTTGGACCTCTCAAGATCGGGGCGGACACCAGCTTATCTTTCAACTCATCCAGAGCCCTTTGACAGTCATCGGTCCATTTAAACTCAACATCTTTCCCTAAGAGGCCAAACAATGGCGAGGCTAGCTTACTAAAATCCTTAATGAATCTTCTATAATATACTGTTAAGCATAGAAACTTCAAACATCTCTTACCTTTTGAGGAGTTGGAAGCTTTTGGATGATAGCAATTTTGTTAGGATCCAAATGTAATCATTGCTGAGAAATGGTATGACCTAGCACAGTCCCTTTAGTCAATAGGGATTCACATTTTTCGGGACTGAGGGACAGGTTCATCTCAATACACTTGGTTAAAACTTTTCCCAAGTTAGTCAATTCTTCTTGGAAGTTGGACCCACAAGGAGTAAAGTCATCCATATAGATTTCCACCGAATCATGAACCAGTTCAGCAAATATGCTCAATACTGCTCTCTAGAAAGTGGCAGGAGCATTGCATATCCCAAAGGGAAGGACCCAGTAGGCAAAGGTACCCCATGGACAAGTGAAGGTGGTCTTATCTTGGTCCTCCGAGCTAATTTGGATCTGATTATACCCGCTGAACCCATCTAGGAAAGAGAAGAACTTCTTCCCTGGCAGTCCATCCAACACTTGATCTATGAAAGGCAAAGGGAAATGGTCCTTCTTGGTGGCTTTGTTAAGTTCTCAGTAATCTACACATATTCTCCACTTCCCCTTTTTCTTGGGCACAAGCACCAGAGGTGAGACCCACTCACTGTCGGAGATGGGGTAAATGAATCCTACATCCAACAAATTTTGCAATTCTTCTTTGATAATGTCTTTAAGGGCTGGATTCATTCTCCTCTGAGGCTATTTGACTAGTTTACAATCCTCTTTAATGTAAATGTGATGGGTACAGACCGAAGGGTGGACTCCTTTCATCTCCTTATAGGTCCAAGTGAAAGCAACAAAATGATGGTTCAATAAGCTACACAGCTCCTTCTCCTAGGAGGGAGATTGGGATGAGCTAATCTTTAAGGTTATTTTGGAGCCAAATTCCACACTCTTAACTCTGGGAGAGGTCCACTAAAGCATTGGCTTGGGTACCTTCCACTAACTCCTCTAATGATAGTGTGCGGGGAGGTGGATTTTGAATCAAATTCTCGATCAAGTCATCCTTGGTTTGAGGGCCTCCCCTGGTGGCTTCTATTGTGCACAATGGTGTAGAGTAGACCTCATCCTCATCTCCTCTTCCAAACATAGTAGTAATTCATGTTCTAGCAGAGGTTGGGCAGGAGGGTATAGGACTAGCTGCTTGGACATAGGTCCATTCTTGATGGTCATGCTCCCAGCTCGACAACTGATGTAAGCATCCAGAGTAGCTAACCAAGGCCTTCCCAAAATGAGGGGGTACCTAGTGAGTTTTTCCTTTGGCTGAAGGACCAAGAAGTCCGCAGGGTACTCCCAAGAGTCAACAAAGACTAGGACATCTTCCACAATCCCTTCGGGAGCCACGGTGGAGTGGTCTACTAACTGCAGTATTGTCGAGGTCATTCTTAAGGAACTCTGAAGGTTGAGTTTAAGCATAGTGTCCCTGGTCATCACATTAATGGCAGACCCTAGATCAATCAAGGTGTGGGGGATTATGGTGCCATTGATGTGGACATAAACTACAGGACTCCCAGGGTCCAAATATGTTGGACAGATTACTTGCCCCAACATTAGATCAGATAGTTGTCCTATGACATTGATAGTTAGGGCATCTCTCTTGCACCTGCCTGGGTGCCTGAAACACTTCTCTTTGATCAATTTGTTGTATATTGGTACAACTTCTATGGCCTGGCGAAGTGGTATTTTCACACACAACTGCTTAAGTTCTCCCAGAAGTTCAGTCTCCTCTGGGTTTGGTTGTGTGGTTACTGTTAGTCACTCAGGAAAGGGTGGAATGGCTTTGGGTTCACTTTCCTGTTTCTCTTCCTCATCCTCCAGGGGAGAAGGTTGGCGATTCGGAAGGACCTTTCTAGATCATAGGTTGATCTCCTGGAGCTCCACAGCATTGGTAGGGCATGTTCTCTCCCCAGTGTATACCTGTTGGGCCTGTCTGTTGTTGGGGTTCGGGTTCGGTTGAGCAGGCATCTTGGGTTGTCTTGGAGGAGCAGGAGGTAATGGTTGTGGTTGACCAAGTGGTACAAGCAGAATGGCGGGAAGAGAGTTGTATTAGGGCCTCCACCCCGACTGAGGTGCATTCCACTGAGGTTGTGGCTGGACATGTGAGTGAAACGAATGAGCAATAGGTTGAGTATGGTATTGAGATGGATAACACCACAGAGGAGATGCCGACCAGGAAGGATGAGCAGGGGGACCCCAAGAAGGTATATGAGCGGATTGGTTGGGGCTATAATAAGCTTGGGATGTCCCTTGCATCCCCTGCTGGTAGGGTCTCGGCCCATGCGGCCTCCTTTGGTTGAGGAAGTAGAGTGGTTCAGTGGCTACCTCAGTCCCTTGGTACATAGCTTTAAATCCGGGTAAGTTTGGGCATTGGTTTATGGGGCGGTCTTCCTCACAAATGAAACATACCTCTATTGAGTGCAATGGACACTCATTCTTAGGGTGTTTCCTCGTACATCTGGGACAGAAAATGGCCACAGTCCTCTTAGATTACTCTTTCTTTTGTTGGATTCGGAAAGTATCAAGTTGCACGGCAATGGTCTGTCTCATTTCACTTTTGAGGTCTTCCATTTGATTAGAAAACTCATGCTTGGAGAAGGTGGAACTAGCTGAAAGTGGATTCCCCCTACCTCTTTTCTGCGCTGCCCTAGAATGGTTTCTAAACACGATCTTTATGTCCTCATAAGGTAGTTGGTAGATGTCTCCTCCAACTAGCAAATGGGGGGTATCGAGAAGGTCTTTAGGGACTCCTCGGAGTAGAACCAGCTTCATAGATTCAGGTTCAAGCATGCACTTGGCCCGTTTATAGCTAAGTTGGAACCTTTCCTCGTAGTCTTCTAAAGACTCATCACTTCCCATGGTCATTCAAAAGATCTCTCCCTTTGTTTCCTTTGACCTACAGTAGTCCCGGTATTTGTTGTTAAAGGCTTGCTGCATCTAAGCCCAAGTTGTGATACTGTTTCTAGGTAACCCCATCAACCAACATAGTGCTGCATCCTTGAGGGTAGAAGGAAAGAGTTTCAACTTTTTCTCATCCTCGGCATAGTCATAAGTTCAACAAAGGACAACAAACTCAAACAAGAAGGTATCATGGTCTTCAGTGGTCAACCCATGGAAGTGAGGTAAGGCTGAGGGACTTATGTTCTTCATTTTCATGTCCCTGATAATCTGTCGGATGGGAAAGGCACCTTCTATTCTCTCCTCATCTCCTATACCATTTCTGTGTTTGGCCATGGTCTCAAGAGGAATGTTCTCTCGCTCTTCTTCTGTCATAGGATCTTCGTATATCTCTGGAGGTTCACCTATAGGTTCTTCTGGATCATTGCCACCAAAGAAGAGAGAAGGGTGACTCAGTGATGTGGTGGGGGTGTTGGGTAAGAATTTTCTGGTATTGTCTCTATTCCTACGAGGCATGAAATGAAATATTTTTGGTTGCTTCTTTTCTTCTTTTT